>CM072516.1:16098843-16355335 GCA_036898135.1 Oncomelania hupensis
ACCGAATAGAAAAGGCGGACACTAGCCTACCTCAGTAAGCCTGTTTGGAAGAACACAATGGAAGAACTACCACCAACTAGAAAAAGAAGCAGAACAAGTACCAAAAGAAGTCCTTGAGGCAGGTGCGACAATAATAAACAAAGGTCTGGCCCCTTGGAGTGTGGTAAGCACGTGCAGTGACTCCTATTGTGGCTACACAGGTGCTCCAGTTCTGTTGCCATGGGGACGCGCGCGCGCGCACCTGGGCAACCGCTTCCCTGGCAACTCGGCCCGAGTTTATCTCCCTTTATTAAAACTGAAGACAAAGGGTTCTCTTTTTTCCGACCGTTCGTACAACGATGCTCTGCTTGTTAGTTTTGATGACTCCAGGAAGACAATAATTGTTAGCTTTAATGACGGCCGTAGGGAGACGTTTTTTTCTTTTAATACTTTTTTTTTTAAGGACGACATACACGAGACGAGATATACCTCGACGAGCAGCCTCTTCAATAGGGACGCGTGCCTCGCTGGCCCGCAAATAGATGAGCGCGCTATTTGCACACAACAAGCTTCCAAAGCTGGAGAGTTGATCAGCCTAAGTTGATTGGAACTTCTCGATTCCAACGCCCGGTGATCATTGACGTGAGTGTTCTGACCTTAAAATGAAGACAATATCAATGGCGCGACAACATGTCTTTGGAAAGCGCTCAGATTTCCCATCCCGTTTTTTCTACGGCGACGATGACACGTGTAAAGGTCGTCTATTTTCCTAAAACGCCGTCATAAATGTTGGTTGAATGCATAACAAAGCCACACCCAACAGACCAACGATTTCTTAGTGAGCTAAATGAATGATTCTTTAACGATCTTGCCTTCAAATAATAACTTCTTTATTTACTGTAATAAATCTGATGTCTGTGGATACCTGCGCTATACAAGATATCATCGTCATCATCATCATCATCATCATCATCATCATCATCATTATCATCATCATCATCAAGCCTAGATGTTTTCCGAAGGAAGACGGAAAGTTAATTTTTACTAAAGGAAAAAGAAGACAAACTTATTAACAGCAATTTTCAAGAACTTAATTGTTAATCAATCGCGCAGGAGAACAACGGGCCTGGCTTCATGTTACTGTTAGAGATATTTTTTACGGTTAAGTCATATTTATTCTTATTTTCTGGCTAAATTATATTTCTGCTTGTTTTCTGACTAAATCTGTATTTTTATTATTATTGTTGTTGTTGTTACGTTAATGATATTTTTGCTTGATTTCGGAATAAATTATTATATTCCGCTTGTTTTCTGACTTATTACAGTTCTGCTTGTTTAATGACTTATTATAGTTTTTCTTGTTTTATGAATTATTATAGTTCCGCTTGCTTTCTGACTAATTTTTGTGTCAGCTTATTTCGTGGCCAACTTATATTTCTTCAATTGTGTGTGTGTGTGTGTGTGTGTGTGTGTGTGTGTGTGTGTGTGCGTGTATGTGTGTTGTGTTTTGTTTGTTTTGTGTGTGTGTGTGGGTGTGGGTGTGGGTGTGAGTGTGTGTGTGTGTTTCTGTGCGGGTTTGTTTGTGTGTATGTAAGAATTCTTTGAGCCATCTAATTTTTAGTTTCAGAGTTTGCGTTGTAACAAAATCGTGCTTTACGTCCTAAGACACATGGTGTATATACGTTCCATCTCGTTTAAAATGGGAGTCATGAGTGCTTCAACCTTTGCAAGTTAAGCTGAAGCATGGACTTGATAATTTCAGCTGCTCTTAGGATGAGCATGAAGAATATAATAAGTGGAATGTTAGTGTACGTGTGGTCATACACAAACGACATACACTGAAGCTGTAGTTTTAGTGGGTAGTTTACTTTCAGCATCTCTGTCAGCGAAGGCGGTGTACGAAACAACGTCATTCGATGAAGACATCATGGTTTCGCATGCGTAATGTTATAGTTTCATCATCATCATTATCATCATCATCAACAATCATCAATAGTCCTCCTCCTCCTCATCATCATCATCAACAGTATCTCTCCCTCTCTCCCTCCCTCTATCCCTCCCTCTCTCTTTCTCTCTCTCTCTCTCTCTCTCTCTCTCTCTCTCTCTCTCTCTCTCAATTTTTAAATTTCTTTTAAACGCTACTTCGTGAGATACTTACTATTAGTAGAAACTTCAAACTGGCGTCATTTGTGCAATAAAACTCAGTTTTTCACTCGTTTAACTTTTTGCAAGATTTTCATATGACGGCATTCTGTTATTTGTTGGCTGTATAGGAATAATATTTAGTTCTGCATAAACGTCTTTCTGTCCACTCGACAAGTACTTTATTTTGAATTCAGCTTACGTAGGAAACTGTAGAATTACGCCACGATTTAATTAAAAAGTGTCAGTTGAGCTTAGATTTGATCCGCTTTAAACTCAATGCTTAACAAATGAGAATGTGAACCTACTTTTACTATTAGATCTCAAGACCTACTACCGGCATAGTGAAATATTTTCTGATGCAAAGTATACGCTCTTACAATTGAAAATGTGATATATAATAAAGAAAGACACATTAATGAAGCCGTCAAATTGATATATAAAGAAATATAGCTACATGTTGGGTGGTGTACATAAATATGTGTCTCTGCATAGCTTATATAGAATATGCAAAAGAAAGGAATAAATACAAGGTCTGACAATACTTTCTGGCTCAGTACGCAAAATGATAACGCAATATTACATCGTGTCTGTCTTGGCTGATCCCAATGATACAAAACCCATTTCTGAATCGGAGTTAGAAGCAGAGATATTAGCAAACTAAAATTGTATGCAACGCTGACCAATGTTTCCATTTGAAATTGCACATTTAGCCGACTTTGACATTGTACTGGAAGCCGGGATGCTATTTTTGAGAGCTGAAATAAATCAGACACTATATTCGTAATAAGAGGAATAGCATAAAACACCCAATGCGTGTTTGTGTGACATTGGTTCTGTGCACTAATTTCGCAAAAATGCTTCAACTTATCTCTTTCTTTATCTGTAAGTAGTTTTATAGGGTGTTTCTCTTTTATTTGTTCATCAGCTATGATTGTGCGTGAACTTTTTGAAATAATGACAGTGTCATACTTTTGTCATACTTGTGTCAATTTTGACCGGACTTCTCCCAGCTATCTCTCCGACCTTCTCGAAACCTATTCCCCCAATCGCTCTCTTAGATCTTCGGCAGATACCCGTCTTTTTAAAATCCCAACCGTACGCACCAAAACCTATGGCCAGCGCACCTTTTCCTACCAGGCCCCATCTATCTGGAATAAACTCCCTCATTCACTCCGTCACTCCACTTCTATGCTGTCATTCAAAACCTCTTTAAAAACTCATCTCTTCCATCTTCCTCACTAAACTTTCTTCTTCATATTACACAACTGCTTTGTTTGGTCAGATTGTATTGTATGTCTGAACGTGTTAATGTTTGCCATTGTAAACGCCTAGGGCTTGTAAAAGGTTAGGCGTATAAATTTACATTTCATTCATTCATTCATTCATACTCATATTGAGCCGCATATTCCCGTCTCAAAGATACGAACGTTTAAACACGACAAATAGATCTACACTAGTGATAAACCATAGTATCTTACAGGAGAGGCCTACAATGCACCTCATAAAGTTATATTATCGTCAAGGGAGGGAGGTGGCTTTGCTCCCCTCCTCCCCTCCCCCCCCCAGACATTCCACTCCCCACCCGACAAGGCCATCGCCCCTGGTCACCACCGGGGTCTGGACCCTGGCCACATGTGGAATTCCCCTTACCTCCCTTCCCCCTCCCCCTTTTTTCGTTATCCTTGATCCGCCCCTGCTCTATTTTGTTTGTACTTTAGTTGTTGTTTTTGTAATATGTTTGTTGTTGTTGTTGTTGTTGTTGTTGTTGTTGTTAGGGTGGTGGTGGTGATGGTGGTGGTGGTGATGGAGGTGGTGTTGATGGTGGGGGCAAAGCATTTTTCTTTTATTAAACACCAAGAGTATAAATTAACTTTACCTTCCCGGTTTGGTCGACGTAAAAGAGTTCACCCCCCCCCCCTCCCCAGGACAAGCCATTACTTCTGAGGGGCGAGTACTTAGTTCAATAGTGTAGGGTCAAGGGTCAAAGGTTTTGAGGTGTGTGAACAGTATCGCTGACACATCAGTTGATCAACAATTGTTCAAAATTGATCTCTTTGTGACGATGTTGTTTCCAATTATGTACAGTATAAAACATTACCGTTTGAAAAACGGATTAGTTGGGTTGTCAAAGCTAATAAATCAAACGAATTAATAAATAAACAAATAAATAAATAAATAAAATAAGTAAATAAATAAACTGTCACCAATACAAACAACATGAGTATAACAGAATGATTAAACAAAAGGGAACGACCACAAGTTAATTAAAGGGGGCTAAGCAAAAAATACTGCTCTTAAACTGGCATACCATATAAACACAATGAAACTGAACCTATCTATGGCTTTGCTAACGTGTAAAAAGTGTACATCGTCATCGTCATCGTCCTCTTAAGTCCTCAATTTGTAATCCATGTAATAAAGAATCCCACCTTTAGACAGGCGTAAAAGGGATGCTCGTGTTCTCCTTTGACGTGGATTTTGACGAAAATCGGGAAATGGGCTACGTAACCTTCAGCAGGACGCGCGTATTTGAGAATGCTCAAGATCTCGGAAGTCTTAAGAGGCTGATCCTGCAATAAACACCAAACTAATGCAAAATGTTGACTTGCGGTTTCATAATAGTTCCATTTAATGATCTTATTGAAGAAGAAGAAAAAGAAGAAAAAAAAAAGAAAAAGAAAAAGAAAGAAAAAGAAAAATAAAACGAAAAAGAAGAAGAAGAAGAAGAAGAAGAAGAAGAAGAAGAAGAAGAAGAAGAAGAAGAAGGAGAAGAAGGAGAAGGAGAAGAAGAAGAAGAAGAAGAAGAAGAAGAAGAAGAAGAAGAAGAAGAAGAAGAAGAACAAGAAGGAGAAGAAGAAGGAGAAGTACTGGACCCTAACGGTCGCACACTTCCATCGCGTACACTTAGGGATCTGGGGGTAATTTAAGGGTTCATATGTTACGTTCGAGGTTTGATTCCCGCGAGCTTCTTGTTAGTTTATTTCGTTGAAGCACAAAAAATAAAGTTTTCTTGTAAATGACTATGTTTAGCAAACAAACAAACAAACAAAAAAGTGACGTCACCACGATGACGTCACTCGAGATAGGTTCAAGGCATATGTATATGTTCTGCGCTTTTTTGGAATCTGGGCAATTCTAGAATTTGCCTGCGCAATTCTAGAATTGGTCTGCCCATTTTTGGATTTCCAACATTGGTTAGTGTTCGGGTTAGGGTTAGGGTTAGAGTTACGGAAAGGCTTAGGGTTAGGTCCTAACCCTAACCCTAACCCTAGCGGGCCAATGTTGGAATTAAAAAAATGGGCAGCCCCTTCTATAATACTACTAATTCCAAAAAAGCGCAGATTCCAAAACAGCGCAGAACATAATTATACACTCTAATTACATGTAAAATTTAAAGGAATCAACGCACACAAAAACTACAAGATTACGTCACTCGATTTGCGTAAGTTTGGTAGACGTCTGTATGTGCTAACTACACATCAAGTTTGAAAGCAACACGTCCATTAGTTTCAGAAAAATGCGCGCAATGATGAACCGAGCGGACGGACGGATTGAAACAAAAATTAATAATTTATTTTGTAAAGCGCACATCTATACTAAAAAGTTGCTCAAAGAGCATGCACGCATTTACTCTTTCTCTCTCTCCCTCGGAATCTCTGCCTTGCTCTCTCTTCTATGAAAATCACACCGTATGTAAAAGTGTGTACTGTGTAGTGTATGTACTGTACTAGAAATGAAATCGTACTTAATATGTTATTAATTTTACATGTAGTTGTCATGGCCTAGTACCCCGCGTTGAGAGAGAGAGAGAGAGAGAGAGAGAGAGAGAGAGAGAGAGAGAGAGAGAGAGAGAGAGAGAGAGAGAGAGAGAGAGGGGTGTTCAAAGTAAATAAATTAATTGCGATCTGATTAGAGAAAACACGGCGAGGTAAATTTGTTGAAAGAAAATAATGTGGAAACGTTGACAAGCAAAACATAACAAACAAAATGCCAATTAGAGCGTACAAAATTAATTTCAAAGTCAGAACAAATCAAATCATATAATTAAATAATCGTTTGAACCAGAAATACTTCTTCGCTGCCAATTCTATGCGATGAACGTCAAATCCACAGGCGCTTGTATCTGGACACGCGAGCGCCTAAGCCTGTTACGCGTCTGCCTTTGGTTAAGGGAGACGCGTCACAGGCATAGGCGCTCGGGTGTCCTATTACAAGGGCCCGTGGTCAAATCCTTCAAGGACAGAATGCGCAGAGTCCGGAACGTTCCATACAATGGATGTGTATGTGTGTGCGTGCGTGTGTGTGTGCGTGCGTGTGCGTGCGTGCATGTGTGTGTGTGTGCGTGTGTGGGTGTCGCTCCTAAAAAATTTATATTTGTTGTTTTGTTTGTTGCTAATTTATATTTTAGTTCGTTGTTTTTTCACTAATATAAATCTCTGGTTTCTGGCTAATATCTCTGTGCGCGGCGCTCTTGGCTCTAATGATACATGCCGAGAAAATTGTTGCATGCAGTTTATGAAAAAATAAATAAACAAACGTTGACACAAATGCAGATGAATTTCTAGGTCCACTATGAAATCAGATTCAAAGAACATCTTGCTGTTAGGCCTACATGTCGAAACTAACAAGATATCGAAACTAACAAGATAACCTATCGCCTCCTTTGTTCTGCTTGTGAAAAAAACCTGTCTGTTTTCCGTTCGCTGTAAAACGTTTGTCACAAATGGAGATGAAATTAAGAAAAATGGGGACTATTGTTACAATTTGAAACTGAGGAAGTCCCAGGAAAATTTAATTTTCTGTTTTTTGAGCTTCAGTGTGTTCTAGGCAATTCCGCGAAATGATTTTTCTTCTCTTTCAGTTTCAGTAAAACACAGCATAGCTGAGACGAGAGAGAGAGAGAGAGAGAGAGAGAGAGAGAGAGAGAGAGAGAGAGAGAGAGAGAGAGAGAGAGAGAGAGAGACAGAGACAGAGACAGAGAGACAGAGAGAGAGAGAGGGAGAGAGAGAGAAAGAGTCAGACAGACAGACGGACAGACTGAAAGACAAAGACAGATACAGAGAGAGGCCTCCGCTAGTCTGGGCTGCGCAGTGTGCTATAGTGATAAACACTTTTGCTAATGATGCAGAAGCTATTACAATTGGAAACTGAAGACTTTAGCAAATTGTGTTTCCATTGTTCAGTTTTGTTTGGAACAGCCTATTATTCTAGAAGACGAGATTGTTTTGACGGAGCACCCCTATATGTTCTCACAGCTCTAAGTTCACAGGGTTGTAGGTTTAACACGAACTATGCAACGTGGGAACTTAGAACTGTGTTAACCTGAAGCCGTGGGGAACAAATATAGAGCTGTGAGAAAATGGGGCTGTAGGAACATGGGGTTGTGGGAACATAAAGCTGTGGAAACATGGGGTTGGGGGGGGGGACATAAAGCTGTGGGAACATAGGGTTGTGGGAACGTAGTGCTGTGAGAACTTGGGGCTGTTGAAACATGAGACTATGGAAACCTTGAGTTGTGGGAACATAGAGCTGTGAGAACATAGGCTGTGGAAACATGGGGTTAGCTGTGGGAACATAGATGAGTGGGCAAGTGGGACTCTGGAAACATCAAGGAAGTATGGGAATACAGAACGTATTAGAACATACAGCTGTGAGAACATATGGCTAGGTTCATGGGAACATAGACTTGTGAAGACCCTCTGATTTCTTCATTCTTAACCCCGCTGTTCATTTTCTCCCATTTAATCACGAGGTGTAGAATTTTCTATTAACAAGACAACAATGAGCAAAGAAAAGTATTTGCAACTTTTAATTCGCGTTTTGCTATTTGGCGTTGGGGTTTTTGTTCGCCATAGTACGCCAGCAAAAATAATTGTACATGTACTGATGGTGGTGGTGTGGTGATGATGATGATGATGATGACGACGATGATGATAATGATGATGACGACGACGATGATGACGATAATGATGACAATGACGACGACGATGATGATGATGATGATGATGATGATGATGATGATGATGACAATGACGACGATGAGGAGGAGAAGGAGGAATGAGGAAGAAGAGCAGGAGGAAGCGGAGGAGGAGGAAGAGGATAATGATGATGATAATGATGATGATGATGATGATGATGATGATGATGATGATGATGATGATGATGATGATGATGACCTGGAGGAGGATGAGGATGGTAATGATTATGAAGAGGAAGATAATGTGAAAGTGGATGACTTTTTGGTGTTTGAGAGGTAAAATTGGAAATTTAATAGAAGCAATGATTGCTTGGGACATATTGTTAATTTCTTCTTCTTCTTCTTCTTGTTCTTGTTCTTGTTCTTGTTCTTCTTCTTCTTCTTCTTCTTCTTCTTCTTCTTCTTCTTCTTCTTCTTCTTCTTCTTCTTCTTCTTCTTCTTCTTCTTCCTCTTCTTCTTCTTCACCCGATACACATTGGTCGAAGGCTACTAGAAGCATGCTGTAGTAGTCGCCTCAAAAGGCAAGAAAGCATGATCTGGTGTCTTCTTCTTCTTCTTCTTCTTCTTCTTCTTCTTCTTCTTCTTCTTCTTCTTCTTGTCTTCTTCTTCTTCTTCTTCTTCTTCTTCTTCTTCTTCTTCTTCTTCTTCTTCTTCTTCTTCTTCTTCTTCTTCTTCTTCTTGTCTTCCACCCGTTACACATGGGTCGAACGCTACCAGAAGCATGCTTTTTTAGTCGCCTCAACAGGCCGTAAAGCATGCTCTTATGCTTCGGAGCATGCTTCCTATACGCTTCAAGCCCTAGGAGCATTGGCCAATGAACTCGTGAAAATAGAAAATGTCAGTTTCGTCTGCTCTAGGGGACGAATTAGGTCAAACTGTATTTGTTTCTAGGTAGGTCAACAGTTTGAGAATGTTTTTGAACCGTTTGTTGACGCCGGATAGTGTCCTCACTTGGTTTCATATAATTTAAGAATCCAACAAAGCAAATGGGTTTTAGAGACGGAAAGAGCGGAATGTTGTAGAGCAACATATTGTATATGTTTACAGTGAAATTGCGCTTTTTCCGTCACTATAACGCTTGAAGCGTATAGGAAGCATGCTCCGAAGCATAAGAGCATGCTTTACGGCCTGTTGAGGCGACTAGAAAATCATGCTTCTGGTAGCGTTCGACCCATGTGTATCGGGTGTGTCTTCTTCTTCTTCTTCTTCTTCTTCTTCTTCTTCTTCTTCTTCTTCGTCAGTCTCCTGTTCTCTCTTCTTCCTCCTCTTCTTCGTGTACTTGCTCCGTCCTCACATAATTTGCTATTTGTGTGGCGAAGAGACAGAACTAATATTTCACGGCCTCTGTTTATTCTCTCCATTTTACTTCATTTTCGCGTCTTCTTTCTTCTAATCCTCCCTGCTTCCTTCCCCCATTCTCTTTTTAATCCTATTTCTTCTTCTTTTTTTTTTTTAAACGGAAGTAACATGGGCTAATATTGCCAATGTGCATCATCATCATCATCATCATCATCATCATCATCATCATCATCTAAAATTGCCAATGCGCTTCATCATCATCATCATCATCATCATCATCATCATCATCATCATCATCATCATCATCATCATCATCTTCTTCTTCTTCTTCTTCTTCTTCTTCTTCTTCTTCTTCTTCTTCTTCTTCTTCTTCTTCTTCTCGAAGCCTACTACCTCCATCCTACTCCCTACTACTCCTCCCCTTTCCCAGTTCACCATCTTCTTCCCTTCTCTCCTCCCTATTGATAGAATGACTGTGTTATTTTGTAGCGAAAGTGACGGGGCTAATATGGCACGGTATTTCGTCTTCATCCCACCCTGCCTGCTTCCTTCGTTCTCTCGGGCTATAATTATCTGTCTCTGCCGTGCTAAGGTTCCAGCTTGGAAGTGTCGCACGTGCTGCAAAGCCTGTGATTTCAACCCCGACGGAGTATCTAAAGCCCGAGTTTAAAAAGCATCTCATTACAACGTTTATTAGACAATAGGCAAGGTACAGGGTTTGTGATACTCAGGTTATGGGAATCATGGACGGTGCTCGGTAATGGATGTCGCAAGGAATTGAACGAAATTGATGTCGTAAAATTGCCCCCCCCCCCCCCCCCAAAAAAAAGTGGACGAACGAAATGTCGCCGTGAAAGTGTCTCCTTACATTTCCCGTTGTTCTTACGTTTTGTTTTCCGTTACAAATGTCGAAAGCAAATTGTTTGCTGTCTGTGTATATCATTGACTCTCTCTCTCTCTCTCTCTCTCTCTCTCTCTCTCTCTCTCTCTCTCTCTCTCTCTCTCTCGCTCTCTCTCTCTCTGTTTTGAGAGAGAGAGAGGGAGAGAGAGGCCAAAGAAATTGAAGTTTTGAATGATTTCGTTAGCAAACAATGTCTTTGGAACAGTCGAATTTTGTTTTGGTAATAGTAAAACTACTGAAAGTTTAATTCGAAAAACAAAAATCATCTTAACGTGAAACTTCATAAATTTTAATCGTTCGCTCTTTTGTTCTCTCTCTCTCTCTCTCTCTCTCTCTCTCTCTCTCTCTCTCTCTCTCTCTCTCTCTCTCTCTCTCTCTCTCTCTCTCTCTCTCCCCCTCCCCCTAGGAAGGTGATGGAAGGTGCATGTGTATGGGTGTTTAAGTTGGGGTGGTGTTAGAAATACATAAAGTCAGCGTTCGTTAGAGTCTTGTCATCTTCCCTCCGGGTAGCCAATCAGAGATCAGTTTCCATGGAAACCAAGCTGGTGACACGCGTTGGGCGCACAGGTTGTAGCCAAATCCCAAAATCCATCCACCACTACATTCCAGCCCTCACCGTCTCCTGAAGTGCTGGTCCAAAACAGCATCTATAACTTCGACCGCCGAAGGTGCCAACCAGCCGCTTGCTGTGCGCCGTCTAACGCCTCAAACAACTGGGCGATCCAGAACCACCTAGAAGGAAGAAGTCATTCCATTTTTACATGGAGGGAAAGTGAATCCTAATAACAGCGTATGGGATTGAACGTTTTATTTGCCAAGTGCACACGCATGCATGTCACCGTGGTGGACTAGTAATTACGAAGGGGCAGTGCGACGGCGAGTGTCGCCGATTATCGCACGGGAAATGGCCGCAAACGGCGGTGGATAATTATAGACTGGGAAATGCAGGATGACTGCAGCTAGCTGCCCCAGAGGGTAAATCTGCTGACACTTACCCCCTCCCCCCCACACACACCCTCACCCATCCACTCACCATCACCGATAAAAACCCCAGTTCTATGTGTCCAGTGCTGACTTGTATAGTGCATTACTCCATGCTGTCAAGACTTGTGGAAAATACGTTCTCGAGGCCAATACACTCTATAATACTGTGTGCCACTCGCTCTGTTATTCCTATTCATTTCAGATGGTAAACTCTCTAATATAATATGTAAGCAATTGGTCTCGCGTTATGGTAAGCCACAGTGGACCAGTAAGGATATGGATACTTCTCTGCAGCCAAGACTAACAATTTAAAGTTCTGTCTTTATGTTTTTATGTAATCGCTTTTATATAGCGCTTTTCCAGCTCAAGAGCTGCTCAAGGCGTTGACTAACTTGAGGTGACTAGTAACAACGAAGAGCTTTTTTTCTTTTAAAGAAAGCAAGACAAACTATGCGAGAGAGAAAAAGAAAAAAAGAAAGCAAGAAAGAAAAAAGGAGAACGAAAATGAAAAAAAAGAAAGAGAAACAAAGAAAGGATAAATATAAAGAAAGAAGAATGAAATAAAGGAAAGAAAGAAAGACAGACATAAAGAAAGACAGAAAGACAGAAAGAAAGAAAGACAGAAAGACAGAAAGAAATTCATCGAGAAACAAATAAACAAAAGAAGGAAAGGGAAACAACCCCCTTTCCTTAGGCAGACGCCTCCATAGTGCCATTATGCTTTTAAGAGGATTACAAAGTGATTTCGTAATTTGTTAAAGAAACTAAGATGGCGCGGATGGACGTCACAGCCTCAATGATCAAACCTCACTCGCTGATTATGTTCCGACATTAACTGTATTTAAAGTTATTTTATTGAATATCTACAGTTCCCTTGCGCCGGACTTTTGGTTTTCTTCGTCTCATCCTCCTTGTGCTCCTCCTCTGCCTCCTCGTTCTTCTTCCTTCTTCTCCTCCTTCTTTTTCGCTTCCCTTGTGTGAGAAAATCCTTAGAAAGGCTCCCCCTCTCCCGAGATTACTCGCTGTCTGGAAGCAATCTCCAATCTGTCCAAGAAGCCATCTTGGCGCAATGAGACCTCACGTGACCGAAGCCGCACGTGATTAATGTATCACAGGGAATAACGAGAAATGGCTGCATCCTACTTGCATGGACACACCGTTTCAATACTAAATACTTGTGCTTAAGGCAAATGTTTTTAGATTTATTGGTCTGGATTTTTTTAAAAAAAAAAAGAAAAGAAAAGAAATTGTATTATGTATGTGGAAACAAAGTGGTAAATCTGGACATGCTATAATAAAATATTTCTTAGCATTATAATATTATTGTGCTTAATATTACCGCTAGATATTACTATGCTATAGTTAGTACTATGATGAGTAATAATCGTCCTATCACTAGTGTTTAACTGAACAGGTAAATGGACGTCTTTGCACTAAGCGATTGTCTCTTTTGTAAAAGTTTATAAATAAATAAATTTAATGATTTGTTTAAAAAAACAACAGACTGTAATATAAAGCAATACATTAACATAATAAATCAATCAATAACCTAATATTACTTAGAAACGAAATAAGGATTCCTAAAAATCCATACTGGAATTGTTACAATTCTTGAAACGCTAATTGTTAGACTACTGCTCAGAAATAAAGGTGGTGCTTATTTATTAAGTTGTTATACCCATATGGATTTGTTTCGGGTCTGGAGGCACCTTAACGTGTTAGTAAACGAACTAGTTAAAAAAAAGTATAAGTCTCTTTCAAAAATACTGTATTTTTTATGTTATACGGAGGAGGGGGGGAGGGGAAGGGAAGGGGGATGGTTGTCTATACCCGCAGGTAGTTAGTAGTCTACAATTTAAAGAATTTTGTACTTGAGTCGCGCGCAGTGGCAACCCCCCCCCCCCCCCCCTCCTCCCCCCCCAAAAAAACGTCTCGTCACCAGCATTCGCATTTTGGGCGGGATTCTGGTGTCTAAGAAGACGACAGTGGATTTTCATCTCTTGATGAACTGCTATTCATGTTCTTCTTGTGTGGAGAAGTCATTGCTTTCATGCATCACGTTGAATCTTTCTTTCGCTGCTTAGGTTTCGACCCTTTTTTTTTTTACCGTCTAACGAGTCCGCATTCATGTGGGGGACATCTTAGTTTGACGTTGTGCAAAGTGGTTTTGGTCGTGAGATGAGGTCCGAGTGTTCTTGTAGCAAACTGGGTAAAACAAAAGGCGCAATTGGGGAAGTTCTTTGTTTTTTTTGGTTTTTTTGGTTGGTAATAAAACGAGATTAAGAATCGTTGTGAAGAAAGGGACTGCTAAATGCCGAGTTTTCAACAAAAGGAATAAAGAAGCTTATGTAAAAACCCAGTAACAAAGTAAGTAAGTTGATTTGCCTTAAAGAGATAGAACTGGTGTAGAGCGATAGCATCTTGGTTATCAAATTAATTAGAAGCGATCTGATCTTTCTGGTGCTATAAGGGTTTTATTTCGTCAAAAAATGTGCCTATACAGCTACATGACAATTTCGCTGAGTTCGTAGCTCCTCAGTGCACCAACTCGACGTGTTGAAATTCTAGGGAATGTTTTTTTTTTTTGAAAACACGCCCGCCTGTTATCCTTTAGAAGAACATCATCACGCAGGGGGAACAAATATCCACACATTGGCCGACTGGCAGCAGAATTAAAAAGGAACCTAACTTTCGTTTAAAGGGAATTATTAGTGAACTAATATACGAAGTCTCTTTGTGTCAGAGTACAGGCAGCAGGATTGCAGAAACTCGTAGTTCGTTCTTATGTTTGAACGATCAGACATTGGACTGGGGATGAAATGGGACGAGCCTCGGAGAACGGCTTTTTCAACGATGAGAAAGCGAAAAAGCTGGCAGAGGGGCGTGAGTCCTCTTTAAAGATAATCGCCGCTCTTCCACTCGATTGTTCATGCGTGTACTTTGACCATTAGAGGTAGAATCATAGCCGTGTGTGTGTATGTGTGTGTGTGTGTGTGTTTGAGTCTGTGTGTGCGCGTGGGGTGAAAGAGTGGGTGGTTGGGTGTGGGTGCGCTAATCTCTGTAGGTTTGTGTATGTGTGGGTGTGTGCGTGTGTGTTTGTGCTCTCCTGAGTGTTTCTCTGTCACTGGCTCTCATACATTCATATAATATAAAATATCAGTATAAGACAACACGAATCGCCAGCTGTAACCAGCGTCAGATACTGTACAATTCAAAACTACTCTTCCACTTACGAGTCATCGTGGCATTACAGAGTCCGTAGCATAACCAAGGCGTGGTTCTCACACATACACACACACACACACACGCACGCACACACGCATACTCACACACATACCTACACACACACACACACACACACGCTGAAAATACATCTTTTAGTCGTCAACCTTCCATCTTTGAAAGCAAAAAGCCATCATCATATAATGCCTGTGTGAACCAGACCAATCCTTTGGCGACACGAAAAGCAAGGTAGATCGGCGAAGTAGCTCAGTCAGGGAAGTTCACGTGGCCGCTGGTGTAAAAACCCCCAGTGAAAACAAACTCTGACAGTGGTCGTGTGAGCAGCGGCGGTTGACAGTGGGTGACTTAATACCCCAATCCCTTTCCCGAGTAGTCCCTGAGAGAGATATCGACCTTCTGCACCTGGGCCAACGTCCCCACTGTCCTCGCCGGATACCGTCGCCCCTGCCACGTGACCACCGCCGCCATCTTCTATTCCAGCATACCCCACGGCACGCGCCGTGAGTTCCGCAGCGAACGGTCGATGCTGCTTCTGATTGGCTGCTGCCCACCTGCATCCGGAGCGCCCTCTTTGCTTTCAGGGTCGATCGCTCGGATCGGATACGGGATGAGAGTGGAGTGGGAGAGGGGAGAATCGAGGATGAGGGACGGGGGATCAGAAGGACTGAAAGGATTGAGAGTAGGAGAGAGAGAGAGAGAGAGAGAGAGAGAGAGAGAGAGAGAGAGAGAGAGAGAGAGAGAGAGAGAGTGAGAGAGAGAGAGAGAGAGAGCGTTTTGAAACATGGTGTCGTAAGTGGTCGAGTAAACAGACTTTTTCTGGTGGTCGATAGTTAAAACAGAAGTCGGGCGTGCCTTTAAAGGGCTTACATCGATTCCAGAGATCAAGGCACGCGTGAGCTGAAGCTGTCATCTCCTTGTTTTCAGTTGACGCAGAAAAATGGGACAGTGGTGGCTGCATGACTTTGTCGGAGCTTTGGTTATCTTCTGCTGATAGAATTTATTTATTAGCCTACTCCATCTGTAAATCTGTTGTATACTACATGAAATCGCAAAAAACGAAAGTTAACCCACAATATTTGTATTGTATTTTTAAATTAAAACTTCTGAAGGCATTAAGAAAAGTGTAGATGTATTCAAAAACCATTCTCAAATGTTTTAGGCTGTTTCAGTTCCTTTGTCATTCGTGTTCGGCCTGTGTTATCATCATATCCTTTTATATCCCGTAACTCGAAGGTCATTGGGGCACCACAGATGATCGTTTAACCAGCGTACTCCACCTTTCTCCGTCCTCAGCAACCCACATGGCTTCGCTCAGTATCAAGCCAGTAAATTCTCGAATGTTGTCCTCCCATTTCTTTTTGTGTCTCCCTCTTTTTTACCTCCTTGCACCGTGCCTTGCAGGATGGTCTTTTGCAAGTCCTGATGCTCTGGTGACGTGACCATATCATCGGAGTTTCCGTTTCTTCACCAATGTGAGCAGGTCATCGTGTTGTCCAATAGCTTGTGTGATGGTCTGTCGGACTTCGTCGTTGGTGATGTGCTGGATATAAGAGATGCCCATAAGTCTTCTGTAGCACCTCGTCTCCATGCTTTGTATTCTTCGTCGTAGGTCTGCTGTGAGGGTCGCAAGCGTATAGGAAGATGGAGATGACAAGGGAACGCAGCAGCCTTACCTTGGAGTGTAGACTGATGGTCCTGTCTTTCCAAATGGGCTTCAACCTTGTCAGGGCAGCAGTTGTTTGTGCGATCCGGGAGAGGATTTCCTGTCGGGACTCATTGTCTGATACAATGACTCATAAATATTTGATGCAATGCACCATGTTGAAGGATTGACCTTGGACTTAATCATCCACCGCCATTGTAAATATTAGGCCTACATCGTCATTTATCTTTTCCTTCTACCCCCTTCATCCCCCTCCTCTCTCTGTACCCTCCTCACCCTGTCCACTTCCATTAAAAAAAAACGCGCGGATAGTTTCATATGGTAGTGGCTCGTGCCCTCAGCCTTGGAAAATGACTTAAAAAAACAGTAATAACAAACCGTTTAACTGGATTCATTTTACAATATTAATCCTTTTTACTGATTCTCAATGCTGAATGTTTTCTCCCACAAAGGGAGACATCATACGCGCCTAGCCTATGCATAAAATCAATGTTTAAACCTGATATTAAAATAGCATTAAAGTTCCATTTGATGTAGATCTATGAAATGAATGCAAAGAATCTCGTAAAGCAAAACTGAGAGCGGAGTGAAGTAACACAATTGTATAATATCATTCGTTTTATTAACCCGATTGAATAAGGTTATTGTTGATTTTATTTTTTATTTTTAGCAACTTGGAACGCAATACTCGTGAGCGGGCGAACTTTTAGCAACAACATAAAGTTAGTCTGATGTAATCCTCCCCCCCCCCCTTACCCCCTCCGCTTACCCCGGTTCCACCAACGACTGTCGATTTACGGGATAAAATAGGATAGAATAGGATAGGATAGGATAGTCCATAGTGTTAGAGCTTTGAGCAAAATAAAATTTCTTCTATTTTGTGTACCATATATACTATGCAGTTATCCCAAAATGGAATCTGTGCTTCAGATTGGATTACAAGGTATGTGACCGTCATTCCCACGTTATAGATTAGAACATTCTCTGTAGTTCCAACATCAGTCCCCAGGCCAATAGATGTCTGAAAACCCCTGGAATCTTTTACAGTTTTGCCAAGCGTCAGAAAGCTAGTCAGCAATTATGGAACGCCGGATTATCCACGCGTGGCAGATGAAAGAACGAGGATTTCTATTTAAATTCAAATAAAATCGAAAATTATGGTCTCACTATTTATTTTGTCACTACTACTGCATCAGTAGAGAATATTCCTCCTCCCCTTCTTCTTGTTCTTGTTCTTGTTCTTCTTCTCTCTCTGTCTCTGTCTCTCGCTCTGTCTCTCTGTCTGTCTCACTCTACGTACTAGTCTATCTGCCCTTAGTAGTCATATCATTCCTTATCTCGGATCGAGTAACAACCAAGAATTTAAGCAAGTGACGCTGCCAAAAAGTCCTTTGTCAAGAGAAACTAGTTTTACTATGCTTACAAACAGTTTTGTCGGGAGGCCCAGAATTTTGTGTGAACGACTTTGCTTGCATCGAGCGTTCCTGGCCAGCCCCATTAAACTCCCATGGCCCTAGAAAAAGTGTGGAGCTAAGTGGCAGAAAGTGGTTTTGTACGTGTGCTTATCGATCTTAGGGTCAAATTTCTGGCATTTGTGGTCGGTCCAGGCCCACGGCCACGGCGACTGCTGTGGTTTACGAGGTCCCCAATGGCAGAATCCCTCTTTGGCGGCAGCGGTGTGCCTATATAAATTTCATCGAAAATGTCTGCATGATAGTGTCGTGTGACTATAATCTACAAACAACAACAACAACATCTGCATGATGGTTCCTTAGTTGCAGCAATTGTAGAAAGATACTTACACAACCACACACACACGATGTTCTGATGACTGTTGTGAAAAAAACAGAGATTATTTTGACACACTTTCCATTTCTTTGACATTATTTTGACATTTTCCATTTTTTGAAGCTATCCCTAATCCCTAACCCTAACCCTAACCCAGCCCTAACCCTAACGGATCATTGTTCTGACGTCAAAACAAGTTAGGTAACTGTTCACTGATTTGTCCAGATAACACTGTGTAAACAAGTACACAAAACAAACACGCATGCACTCACACATATAGACATACACACACATACACACGTACGCGAGACCGCACACGTACACACTAAGGAGGGGAGGGAGGGAGGAGAGGGAAGGGACTAAGTGGTATTGACTGGTACATGTATCTTGATTTTATACATGCGATGTAACAAACGGACATTAACTTTTACAGCGTTCTTTGCCGAGCGCCTCGAACTCACTTTAAACGTAATGGTGGCCTAACCTTTTGTAAACCACCCCACCAACCCACCCACCCAAAGGGCAATAGCATTTTCGACCGCAGTCATTGGTCGATTTGTGTTTAAAAAGTAATAATCACCTTAATTGATTAAGGTTTATTATGAGTAATCTGTTACGTTTCCCACAGGAGCCTGCTTGTGCAAACATGCAGCTGTTTTGTGAACACAGGTTTCGGTGGGTACTTACAGGTGCGAGTTGAAAGTGAGAGGGGAGGAAGGGAGGAGGGGGGGGGGAAGGGATTATTGATTGGGAAAATGTCAACTGTGTGACGTTTCTTTGATGGACGGTGACTCGTTTTTGTCATGTGTAAACTAGACTTAGGGAGAGTGGCATTCATGCAATGAGAGAGAGAGAGAGAGAGAAAGAGAGAGAGAGAGAGAGAGAGAGAGAGAGAGAGAGAGAGAGAGAGAGAGAGAGAGACTGAGAGACAGACAGACAGACAGAGAGGGAGAGAGAGAGAGAGAGAGAGAGAGAGAGAGAGAGAGAGAGAGAGAGAGACTGAGAGACAGACAGACAGACAGAGAGGGTGGGACGGACGGATTTACAGACAGACAAAACAGTGAGACTAGAGAGACAGGAAAGGGTAGGCGGGGAAAGAGCCATGATAAATAGATCTATAGACATATTGGAACAAAGACATTCTACCGGTTAAAATAATAAAAAATTCAAACTTGTAAAACAAGGAATCCCCAAATGCTGAAGCACAGTGCGTTGTTGTAACTGGCTTGGCATAAGCACCACAGTCACACTACAAGAGGCTGTGGTTTAAACAGTTCTATGTTCCTGCAGCTTTGTGTTAACACACATAAAACTGCGAGAACCAGTTCTATGTTCCTGCAGCTTTGTGTTAACACACATAAAACTGCGAGAACATAGAGCCGCAGGAATATAAAGCTGTGAGAACATACAGCCGTGGGAACATACAACTGTGAGTCCCTACAGATAGATTTATTTATTTAATTAATTCTATTTATATAGCGCTTTTCCCAGTTCAATAGTTGCTCAAGAATCTAACTCAAGCCGCCCGAGGCGCCCTATTGCCACCGTTGGGCGCATAGCCTGACGCCCAGACGACTGAGCACAATCCTGAGCGGCTGGGGATGGGGAGAAGGGATCTAGTGCGTGCTGGGTTTGTTTGTGTAGCACCGGCACTCACGCAGTGTCACAATCGTTAATGTCCGTGCGGCGGAATTCATGCGTGCACAGATTAAACCTCGGTTTATACTCTCATTCGAAGGAGTAGACTTGTGGGAACGGTAAGCTGTGTGAGTTGCATAAGGGTGATCCAGTTTGGACAGCCTGACATTTCCTGGGGATGGCAAAGAAATAAAATGTGTCAGAGGCATGGCCAAAGGTTTACATTCGTATTGTTCATGTGCTTAACCATAAGCCCTGTCGGTTTGTCTAGTCCTATTATCACCTCGAGAAGATTAATATTCACAATGTCCACAGCTTACTTACTGCATACTCGTACGAATTGACAACAGTTCGTGGCTTACTGATTCTAAGGTACCAGATTGACCGCATTATTTGAAGTCTGTCCAGTTGAGGAAACACGTCGGACTCTGTTTGTGTAAGATCAACATCATCGCGCTGCACGTGCAGACCGTTCTCCGATCCAGACAATGACGATCGTAGAGTGACAGAGCCTGTGTGCCTACGTCCTGCAGCACTGGCGCAGATCTTCGATACTCAGTCTAGGCAAATGACACTGACAGTAGCTCATTTCCTGGTCCGACCCCCCCCCCCTGTTTTCCTCATTCTCAATGCACTACTCCACCCCAGTCTCCCTCCCCACATCCCCACCCATACCATTCTGCTGCCTCTTTTAGTTCCATTGATTGCGTTAGTTCATATTCATTCATGCACTGTATCGTTATGTCCTCCTTTCGTGGAGCTATGGGGTGAGTCCTACGCAAGGATGATTCTCTTTCCATCCCCTCCCCTCACCCACATCTGCACGTTTCTGATACTTCATTACTAAAATCTATACAGAGAGCAGAAACATGGTTCAAACAAAACAATAGGATAGCAGCCATTAGAAGATCTCGGAACACCGAAGCGACAAACCCATCCACAAACTCTAAACACAATCCGTTGAAGAACTTGCAGTTATGTTGACAGCAGAATTACGGTGTACTTTCGTGTCTTAGTACGACGTAATGCGTGGAACGTTCAGCTGGTCCAACGTCGGTAATGAGCTGCAGGTTACCTCCATTGTATAAAAACGATCCCACCCTTTTTTGCTCATTAAAACCTGTAATTACGGACAAAGGCACTATCATCACGGTCGTGCATCAGCCATCGCCAATTGTTAAAAAATAAATGAGAAGAACGCTACAATACCCGCATACGGACGACAAGAAAAGGAATAGAGGAAGAAGATAACAGTGTTAACTAAGACAGAACGGACGAAAAAAACAACAAAATAGAACAATAAGGTATAGTTGTGTTTTTTTTAAAGTGGAGGATCATTTGTTACACTACAAAACTGCTGTATTTAAATAATGTTATATTGGGCATTGAAGATCCTTTTTTTTTGTTTAAAAGGACTAACCTTTTGAGAAAAGATTATAAGTACAGAGATAAAAGAAAGATTATTTTAATGCGTTGGAACTAAAGCTACCCTTATTGCATACAATAAAAATATTAGCTTTTTGGTTTTTTGTTTTAAATGAAAAGACACTTTAGACTGTCTCGCCTGGGCGTCAGACAATTCGTTTTATGGCAGCTAGTAGACTCATCGGGCTGCTTGAATTCGATCTTGCATTGGCCAGCGCCTTGAGCAGCTCTTGAGCTAGAAAAGCGCTGTACAAGACCGATTTTAGAAAAAACAATAACCGAAGCAATAATACTTTAAGTTAAAGGGAACATGATATACAAGCTTGGGGTTCAAGAAAATAGAGTAAAACATTACTTTAAATGACTGCAAGGCTAATCTACTTTCTTCAGTGTTGTATTGAAACGAGTAACATTTTCTCATGTTAGGCAGTGTTCTTACAGGTGCATATTATAGTCAAGACAGTCTAAAAGAGGATCTTCACTTTAACTTTGACTGTGGGTCGAAGAAAGCACCGTGATGCGCGGCTGGTGAGGCTATTGGACGTGGCTTGATTGACTTCAGGATGTTTTCCCCTTTCTTTGTCTGACAAGACTTATATCGACTTTATGCACGTGCGTGGAGTGGGGAGTGGGAAAATGCAATCTGGGTCCTTCTTCCTTTGTCTGCGACCAAACCGCGGGCTGAATCAGAATCAGAATCAGTATTAGAATAAGAAACTTTATGATCCCCAGATGAAAAAACAAACAAAAAAACAAAAAAAAAACAAAAAAAAAGATTGGGGATAAACCATTTCTAGTCTTTTTGTTTGTTTATTTGTTTGTTGGTTGTCGTTGCTGTGACGTTTTGTTTAAATGAAGCGGCACTAACTTTTTTATATTGACTAGCCCTGTTCCAGTAAGCGGACTTTCCCCTACAATCCAACTCTCAAACAAACCTTCTCTGTCTGTCTGTCTGTCTGTCTGCCTCTCTCTCTCTCTCCCACCCATCATCCATCTCTTCTTACAACCTTTCCTCCTATTTGGCATTCCGGCACAGCAGGAGGGAGGGGAAGGGGGATAGAAAACTGATAGGAGGAGGTGGGAGAGGGGAGAGGGAGAGGGGGGTAGGAGGAAAGAAATCGATGGACGAGGCTTGATACGACAGTCATGGCTTCGATCGCGCCATGAAAATATTATCTGTCTCCTGCCTTTGTAAGCCTCTTCATCTCCCCAGCCTCGACAGCTCCAGAATAATGTCATCGCTCCTGATAGAAGATTGTAATGTGGAGAGATTGGAAGCTGGTCGTTTGTCTGCGTCAGTAATAGCGAAAGAGGCCTATCTACAGAGAGATCGGAACGTAACCTTTGCGTTCCATCTCCTGGGGCAGTTTTAAAAACGGGTATAGGGGACGAATAAAGGTGCGGTCTTACGGGAAGTGAAACAAAAAGCAAAACAGCCAGTAAAACACGAAAAATCGTAGTTTTGACGATGTTTATCGTGTGACTAGACCTAAAAGCATAACAGCAGCAAAGCGCGAAGTGAAGCAAAACCGATGCTTTCAGTGTTTGAGCATGCTCTAAAATTTTGGGTGTTTCGCTGAAGCATTTGATTGCCAGCCAATCAGAAGAGCCGACGTACGAAAACGAGGTTGTTATCATTTCAGGGATCATGGCGGCATCAAAAGCTACTGGGCCATTAGCAAACCTGAAACAAGACGATACGTTTATTCTCATCGAACTAATTCAAAGCCACGAGGTATTATGGAATGTTAGAAGTCAAAATTACAGAAACCAAACCCTGAAAAAGGCCTCATACCTGTAAAGGAAGGTAACTAATTTTCAACTAATTGCGCATTGCTTCTATGCAGACTGCTTTGCGTTCCCAAAGCAAAGCATTATAAACGCACATGCTTCTAGAGGCAGATGCTTTGCTTCTGTTTCACTTCACGTCAGACCGCACCTTAAGACACTTGCACCTGTAACTTTTATACAAAACTTTGAATTTATTATTCGTTTCTAACACCCGTTCCTAGAACTGGCCTCTGGTCATCACTGCATTATTCTATATTAAAGGAACCTACTTTTTCCACACCCTCCGTTGGGGTGCCGGGGGTTTAAGTATAAATAGTATCCCCACTTTCTGGAAATTTAGTGCTTCATATTCCCACTGTCGATGCCTTTCTACTTTGTTCTTTCTCATTCCTGCTATGTTCTATCAATCTGCTATACTATCTTCTTCTTCGCTAGACCAGTCATCTACCTTTTTTCTTAAAAACTCTTCCGGGTCAAGATTCCTTATTTGTGCGTGAGGTCTGTTGGATCAGCTTGGGAATATTGGACGCTTTCTGCCTTTCTAAGGCTTCCTATAATGTTATTATTTAGCAATGAAGGCATTTTATATGTATGTGTTTTGTTGAAAATGTATAATGATGTTTTTGGATTCTATTTTGCTTTTGTAAATGGGGGTTCAATAAATTAGAGTATAGCCTCAGCGTCCCCTGCGTGGGATGTCTTTATTGTAAACTGACTGGCTGGTGGAGAGCCACTAGGGTTGTTTCAGCATATCTTTTATGCGGATCAGGGGTTGTCCGGTCCTGATTTGGCTCGGAAGAGTCCGCTGGACCTAAAGCAATAATCATGTAATGTAATGTACTTTTTTCCACGCTCCCCTCGAAAGATCATTTTGACATTCATAGTGAGTGTTGCCCCACTAGAAAAAATAAGTTTAAACAAAAAGGTCACTCTTTCGAAAGTTTATTTATTTTTTAAATCAATAATCAATAAATTCTGGGGTTTGTTTTTGTTGTGCGTATTTTCTATTTATTATTATTTTATTTTCCTATTCATAGACCCTAGCTTACCTCAGACACCAAAGAAGCATTCGTGAAATCGCGTGGTTCATTCAGAAATAGGGTCAAAGAACACACGATTATGGTATAACTCTAGGTGTACCGTTAAACAGGGGAAAACACTTCCTGTCAGAATAGGAATGGACATTTTCAAACTGTATCGGTTGGTTTGGAGCAAGGAAAAAGTCCACTGTATCATTGTTATATGTAATAACAATGCCAATTCTGGAGTCAACCGGCTTTCGCACAAACCTAAACAAAGCCTTCGATTTGCAAAGAACGCCTTGTGGAGTCATTTCAAATAGGCCTATTAATTGTGGAGAGTTTCCAAAGCAGAATAATAATACAGATAAACTTTGAGTTTCAGTTATGTCTAGTTGTTTGATCGTTGTTGTCTACATGCTGTCACTAAACATTAAACCAAAGAGAGGTGCCTAGCGGGGTCCGAGGTCCCTGTCAATCGTCACTTTGAACATGGAAACTGTGACATGCCTATTCTGCCTATTCTGAAAACTTGTATTTATTGTTTGCCTAACGAGTGCAAGAAATTGAGAGAAGAGTGCAAGATGTGTGTATGTGCGTGTGTATGTGGGTACGTGTGTGTGCGAGCGCGCGCGTGTGTGTGTGAAGGTGGAGGAAGGGTTGGAGTAGGGGGTGGTGGGAGTAAGGATTGGGAGTGCGCTTGCATTTGGCTGTTTTTTGTGTACAGTTCTTTCAGAAGGCCTATTGCCGTTTTAAATGTTAGAGCTCTGCTTTTCACGGTTGCGAATGTCAGTTTGCTTGCAGTGTAAAAGCGATGGCTAGTATCTTTACTACTTGTTTATTTATTTGCTTGCTGTGATGTTGCCTCATGCACCAAAGCACTTTCCTTGTAAAGCGTTTATTTGGCAATAAATGGTCGTATCCTATGCCTTGTGGGTTCGGGCACTGAATAGAACAGACCCAACGTTTCCCGGCGTGCCGTAAGAAGCGACTAACAGGGGGGGATGTCAGCAGGGCATCACCGGGCGAAAGTCTTCTACACAGAAGTCACCGGCCAGGACCGAGGAAACTCACGTTACTATAGGTTCGGTGACCACGTGCTTGGGGCCAAGGCGAGCCACACTGTACTCGTGGATTTCGGCTGTGGCCAACAGCCTGGAGAGGATTGGGCCCCCCCAAGTCTTTCTTGCCCAAGACACACTTTATGATGAAAAGAATCACTCACTCCATACCGGATCGGTCGTCGCCCGGGTCACCAAGGACCGCGCTTTCCGTTGGCCACCAGGACGGAAGTGATAAGTGTGTTACTGATGGACAACTTACCAAAATCCGCCCGAGAGACAACATCGTCATAGGAATATGGAATGTCAGGACCCTAATTGCTGATGAGGGAAAATTAGAAGAAC
This sequence comes from Oncomelania hupensis, assembly GCA_036898135.1. Taxonomy (NCBI): domain Eukaryota; kingdom Metazoa; phylum Mollusca; class Gastropoda; order Littorinimorpha; family Pomatiopsidae; genus Oncomelania; species Oncomelania hupensis. Next base: position 16,124,102 of record CM072516.1, read on the forward strand.
TGGCCTACGAGCTGACCACTATCGATGGAACATTTTAGTTATCAGCGAACTGCGCTGGAAAGGCCTAGGTGAAATAACGACCGACAAAGGCCACACGTTTTATTTCAGCGGAAGAGATGACAGGCACGAAAACAGCGTTAGATTCTTGGTCCACAAAGACATTCTAGCCACTGTCGTGGGTTGCCGCCCAGTCTCCAATAGACTCATTATCGTCCGTCTGAGAGCAACCCCATTCAGCATCACCATCATCCAGGCCTATGCCCTAACATCAGACTATGACGACAGCGAAGTCGAGGATTTCTATGAACATCTGCAGGCTGTGCTTGACCAAGTGACGAAAAAGGACACAGTCATAGTGCAAGGTGACTGGAATGCCAAGTTTGGCCAAGATGCTCACCACAACTTGGGAAACACATGTGGACCCCACTGCAACAACGAGACAAATGGGGTCTGAGACTCTTGGAGTTTGCCGTACACAACCATCTAATACTGGTAAACACGCTTGGTCTCCTGTCGCGCGAGTCTAGAATTAAACAGCACTACGTATACTCGCCTTAAATAAGTTAGCCTGTACCCTTTGTAAATTAACGTCGCTGTACAGAAGACGACACAAGTCAACTGTGGGCTAAGCATGGGTACGTTAACGCTGGCTCAGTTAGGCAGTGACTTTCATTCAGCTGACGTATACACCCCTTTGCCAGAGGGCGCTCAGGTATACTAGTTCTAGCCAGTTTAGGCTGACCACGCAGCTAGATGGTCAATCTCTGTTCGAACTGCATATGGGAAGGAGCTAAGCTCTGATAGATTACTCTAACTAAAGACTGAAGCAGGGACTGGTGACATTCAATTCAACCTAGTTAGCCACAGCCTGGCATTGTCGAAAAGACGAGCAGGCATCGTTGGCCCGAAGCTGAAGGAAGACCATTGCGCGTCACCTCTGACATTCGGCCTGCAGTGGACTCGAGCACTGAGCTACGATAACACAACAGTCGGCCAGCCAGGAGAACACTCCACCACAATACAGCTCTTCAACTAGGAAGCTAAGTACTAACGAAACTGTGCACTAAAACTGCTATTGAAGGACATCAATAGTCCATTCTTCCCTAAAACTGACCCCTTGGGCAGAACGCACCATTAGCCCCATGATGAGACAATAGCTGCATAGAACTATCAAGGAGCGATCTATTCGAAGTGATATTTGAACTTTTAAGTTAGTATAGTGATTAGCAGATCTTGTATAGAGTATAGGAAATAAATGTGTGATAATTACTGTTAACAAGTGGCTGGACCAACTATGTTTCATAGCCGTGTGAGAGCTAGTGTGAAAGTGAATCTTTTACCATTTTCTTTCTATCTCTGTAACCACAGCCTAACACAGACCGAGCTAAACTTATAAATGTATTAAGATTAGTCACCGGGAGATTAACTAGCGTTCCTTACAGACGAAAGACGAGTGAATAATAGCATTCCATTGTGCAGAGCCCAGCAACGATAGACCCACCGTCAAATCTCCACAAAAATCCAGACAATGGACCTGGCACAATTTCAGCGGGAAGCATCAGAACCAGATTGACTACATCATGGTCAAAAAACGCTTTAGATCAAGCATCAACATTGGCAGGACACGAACTTTTCCAGGAGCAGACATCGGAAGTGAGCACGATGTCGTGATGATGTCTTTCCGGTTCCACTTGAAGAGAGTAAACACCAGACGGAAGTTCGATCTGGACAAACTGCAAGACCTGGAGGTGGTAGAAATATTCCAAGCCACAATTTGGAGGGAAATTTGCACCACTGCTCATTTGAGGAGCTGGTGAAGTAGATGTAAACACCATCACCACCACCTTCAACTCAGCTGTGACAGATGCTGCCACTGAGATCATTGGCAAGCACCGGCCAAAGAAGAAACCGTGGATCACACCTGAACTTTTGGACCTATGTGACAAACGAAGAGAGATGAAAAAGAAAAAGAACACACACCTCACAGGGAGCTGATGCCTATCGAAAAATCAACAATGACATCCGAAAGGCATGTGCACAGCAAAGGAGAACTGGATAGAAGATCAATGCCAGGAAACAGTCTGAACAAGAACAACAGCAAGAAGGCCTACCAGACTGTAATCGGCTGACAAGTGTTAAACAGCCCAAGGACTCCACGATCCAAAGCAAGATTGGCATTGTTACACTCGGTTTGAAGTTGGTGTTTTTCTTTATCAGTATTTGATTCAGCCCCGATGCTGAAGTCCTGATAAGGTGTAACTCGTACTCTGATTCGTTTATCCACGCAGCCTGCTCACTCATCAACAAGTCTGGAGTCGACGTATGAAGTTTTCCACTTTTATTCAGCACACATCAACAACTGCATACAATCGCTCAATCGCCTTTCTACTCTCAACTTTTTACTTTCCAACTCACTATCAACAACAACACAAAACAGTGCGGCACATAATTATATAGCCTCTCTCTCTTCCCGAACAATTTAGAACACGGTAGATTGACGCACTACCACCAATCAAATTAAATTTCGTCATCACTGACTTACGTCATACCACATTATCTTCCGTCCCAGAATGTTCTCAAATATTTACATTTATCGGGAATCTTCGATCGACCGTAAACACGCAAATCCAGAGAATTCTCCAATAATATCGACTAACGAAAATTATCAACGTTATACAAAGCTTCCTCTAACCACAACGCAAACTCAAATCAAAGGTAAATAAACTCTATTATTGAATACTTTGCAAAGCGAAATGATTAGATCTATCGTGCGCGTTTCAGTCATACTATCCTTCGCGTTTCAACGTAACAGGCATATGCCTTACAGAAGAACAAGAAATCTTAAATAGATGGACAGAATACTACTCTGCCATTTACAACCACACACCAAACGGAAATTCATCAGGTCTAGCATGCCATAGAACAGAGAAGAAGAGGAAATCCTCCCAATTCTCCGAGAAGACGTTGAGGCAGCAGTGCAATCGCTGAAGAAAGGGAATTCAGCTGGAGTGGACAATATACCCGCAGAATTACTTCAAGTAGGAGGAGAATCGATGTTTGATGCCCTCACCATTATTTGTAACACGATCTGGCAGAGTGGGAAGTGGCCTACATCATGGACCCAGTCGCTTACTAAAAACGGTAACCTTCAGGAGTGTGAAAATTACCGCACCATCAGCTTCATCAGCCATCCCAGCAAGGTCCTCCTGAAAATAATCTTCAACTGGTTGAAACGCCAAGCAGAACAAATCATAGCTAAAGAACTAGCAGGATTCAGGGCAGGGCGAAGTACTACAGAACAGATTTTCAACCTCACAATAATCTGCGAGAAATACCTACAGGACCAACAACATCTATATCATGTGTTTGACTTCAAAAAAGCGTTTGACCGAGTCTAGCATGCAGTTCTGTGGGCAGCCATGAGAGTGTACAAAATCAGCCCTAACAATATTGATGTCGTCAAAAGCCTATATGACAAGACTACCAGTGCAGTCCTCCACAAAAGCGCCATCGGGAACTGGTTCAGAGCCACAATCGGCGTGCGTCAAGGATGCGTACTCTCTCCAACACTCTTTAACATCTTCCTAGAGCGTATCATGTCAGATGCCCTTGCAGATCAGGAAGGCGGTCAGCACAGCGGGTAGAGCAATCTCCAACCTCCGTTTTGCGGATGACATTGATGGATTGGCTGGAGAAGAACAAGAACAGCTGATACAAAGACTTGGCACCACTTCCAGAGCCTTTGAAATGGAAATAAGTGCAGAGAAGACCAATATGATGACAACAACGTCAATGGCATCAGCACGGACATCGAGGTCCAAGGCCAATGCCTCAACACAGTGCATAGCTTCAAATATTTAGGAGCACTTATATCAGACAATGGGTCTCGACAGGAAGTCCTCTCCAGGATAGCACAAACAACTGCTGCCCTGACAAGGTTAAAGCCCATTTGGAAAGACGGCCATCAGTCTACATTCCAAGGTTTGCTGCGCTCCCTTGTCATCTCCATCTTCCTATACACTTGCGAGACATGGACCCTCACAGCAGACCTACAACGAAGAATACAATTCATGGAGATGATGTGCTACAGAAGACTTCTTGGCATTGTCTACACCCAGCACATCACCAACGACGAAGTCCGACAGACCATCACACAATCCATTAGACAACAAGATGACAAGTTCACAGTGGTGAAGAAACGGAAACTCCGATAATATGCCCACATCACCAGAGCTTCAGGATTTGCAAAGACCATTTTGCAAGGCACAATGCAAGGAGGCAGGAGAAGAAGGAGACCAGAAAATGGGTGGGAGGACAACATTCGAGAATGGACTGGTTTGGCACTGAGCGAAGCCATGAGGGTTGCTGAGGACAGAGAAAGATGGAGTATGCTGGTAAAACGATCATCTGTTGTGTCCAAATGACTTCCAGTTACGGGAGAAGATAGGATAGGATAGGATAAGATAGGATAGGATAGGATCGTATCCTAACGTATCCTGTCGTATCGTTGTTTTTTTGGTAGAATGTTTTCCGTGCGCGCGTGCTTCCCTTATCCTTGCCTTTCTCTCTTTCTCCCTCCATTTCTCTCTTCCTCCCTCCCTCCTTCTCGTCATCACTATATTATAGTAGCGGACAGCAACAACGAAACTTGCCCTTCGGTCTCCATAGGTGTCTCTTCCCCCCATCGCTCCCGCTTGCAGATAACCGGCGAAAATAATGATCCCTCAGGGACAAGCGGGAATTTCCTTCTAGTGCTGGAATCTCACTGCGTAGACATCAGTCTCTCTCCCCTCACCCCTCCTCCTCACCTCCCCCCCTTCCCACTGCCACTCCCTACGCCCTGCCACCCTTTATGTCCTCCCCTGTTAATACCAGTGGGCTACCACACTGCGTAGCTGAGACTACCTGTGTCTTACGTTCGATTCTCTACTTTGGGAGGTACTTACTCGGTGAATCTCCGCTGCGCTGTGTGCATCAGTATCGTGCAACTGGAGTAATTCTCGTGACTAAAACTTGATACAATAACAGCTTTACCCTGTTTTACACATTTTGTCGGATTATTATACTTGTGTGTGTGTGTGGGTGTGTGTGTGTGTGAGTGGGTGTGGGTGCGGGTGGGTGTGTGGGTGGGTGTGTGTGAGTGTGTGTGGACTTGTTTACGCGGCGTATTGTGGAAAAAACTAGTGAACATCCACATAACTTGTTTTGACAGTTCTCCTTGTTTTCACGTCAAAACCAATAATCCGTTCGGGTTAGAGCTGTGTTAGGGTAAGAGTTAGGGTTAGCGTTAGCGTTAGAACACTTAAAAGTACTTTAAAAAGGGGACGAAATATGACCCATTGTCAAAACAACGTATGTGAATTTTCAGAAAGTCATAATAACGCTGTTAAAACAAGTTTATGTGTGTGTGAATGTGTGTTTGTGCGTGCGTATATGTGTGTGCTTTTCTTGTTATGGTAGTCGTGATCATCATCATCATCATCATCATCATCATCATCATCATCATCATCATCATCATCATCATCATCATCATCATCATCAACAGAGGCGTCATCGTTGTCGTCGTCACCATCATCATCGTTGTCGTTAAAGTTTGGATTTAAAAAAAAAAACCAAAAAAAGACAACAACACCTCCACCACCACCACAACAACCAAAACAACAACAACAACAACAACAACCTCTGGATCACGTTTAAGTAACACTAATTTAGCTTGTCCTTCGCGATCTGATTGATTACCTTGTTGGCAATAACTAGGTATATAGACCTCACTGGAAATGGTACATTGTGATGGCTGGTACTAAATTACTATGGCACGACTATTATAGTTGACAACCTCTCGTTAGGCAAGACTGATAATTAACTACAGCGCATTGACCGTTCAGGTTTAGCACGCATTGCAATGAACTTGTTCAGACCCTTCCCCCCCCCCACCCTCCGCTCCAACCACACTACCAACACATACAAACACACCATCTTTACCCTCCCCTAGCTGCCCCACCACCCCTCCCATCCCCACACGCCAGTCCAGCACAACTATCATTCGTAACTGTCTTCAGATTAACATATTCTGAGTTTGTCTTTTTTAAGGTTTTACTGAGTTTTGACTTTGAATTGTTCAATTGTTGGCATTGTAGATTTGTTTTCCCTCCATAAATAAAGCTGCTAAAACTATATAACTATTTAAGTCGCTACATTGTGGTTTTAAAAAAAAAAAGCTTTATCTCTGTCTTCGGAATCTTATTAATATACCTTCTGTGACTTTTTACACAAATCAAATATAATTTTGACTGGAGACTACTCATTGTTTTTATTTATATAATTATAAGAATAATAAATAATTATTAAATAATTAAATATTAAATAATTATTAAATAATTAAATATTAAATAAATTGTTTAAATTAAATAATTAAATATTAAATAATTAATAAATAATTAAATATTAAATAAATTGTTTTTATTTATATAATTATAAGAATAATAAATAAATAAATACATAGATACATAATTACATAAATACGTAAATAAATAATATTAAAAGACTACAATTAAAAGACAGATATCAACTACGAATAACTGTCTTGAGAATAAAGTAAAATTTATGTTCGTTTTGTGATCTTAACAAATCAGATTTTGGTTATCTGATATTTGTCTGAAGTTTGTTTAAGTGTACAGTATTAGATTTCCATCAAAAGTTTCATAAGGTCTATTAGATTTCTGTCGAATGTTTGTTTTATTTATGCCAAAAGTTCTTTTTTTAAATCACAATGTATAGCGACTACCACTGCCAGTCAAAAAAGAATTATCGGTTTATCCGCACGGATATCAATTTCCGGAGAATAATTTTATTGACGTCTACAAGCAATTGTGAAAATAACAAGATGATATTCTATTTAGAAGCTCTTTGGGGGTGTGAGGGAGTAAATGTTGGGTGGTTGGGGGGAGGGGGGGGTGCGGCGGGAAAGGGGATACTTGCTAGTCAGCAAAAGATAAAATGTTTCTGTTCTCTGCGCTCAGCTGTGATTAATATAAATAGCAACGCATGACAGTCAAACAGGCGTATGGTTTGGTAGTCAGATAATCTTTGCTAGGTTCCGAGACAACGCAGTTTTGTCTGATGTCTGCGAGTAATTTTTTGTGAGATTAAGGAGTTGTCAGTCATGGATTTGCGCCTTGAATAACTCTTTTTTGTATGAGACATGTGCGCTATATAAATCTCTGTATTATTATTATTATTATTATTATTATTATTATTATTGTTATTGTTATTGTTATTGTTATTATTATTATTATTATTATTATTATTATTATTATTATATTATTATTATTATTATTATTATTATTATTATTTTGTGGGTTTGTCCGGTGTGTTTGTATTTTGTTTGTTCTTTGTTTTTTTTTGTGTGCCAGATAATTATGTGCTTTGGCAGTCGGAAAAGCAAGAAAATAGCACAGTAAGTGTCGTGAGATAATAAGTTGTGTGCCAGATAATCGTTTGCCTTGGCAGTCGGAAAAGCAAAAAAAAAAAATAATAAAAATAAAAAATAAAAAACACTGTAAGTGACGTGAGATAATAAGTTGTGTGCCAGATAATCGTTTGCTTTGGCAGTCGGAAAAGCAAAAAAATAGCACAGTATGGACGTAAGATAATAAGTTGAGTGCAAGATGATCTTTTGCTTTGGCAGTCGGAAAAGCAAGAAAATAGCACAGCATGTGACGTGAGATAATAAGTTGTGTAACCGGAAATTGAAAGAGTCGTTGTTAGTTCACAATAATCATGCGCTTTGTAATACATGTATTATGTAGTTAGTTGTTTCAGTGGCTGTTGATCCTAGGAATCACGTACATGTATATTTGCGGGGGAAAAACGTATTTTAGTTGTATGTAGAGTGTTAGTATTAATTTGTTTCGGGCGATATCCGAGCCGCTCTCCAATCTAACATAGTTAAAAATACCAGAACGTAGGTCTATACAGCGAACATCTCTCACGGTGCTTGGCGGCGATTCATGGCGCAGTTCTGAACTTTGTTCAGAATTCGTGGTGGTAGTGGTGGTAGTTGCTTGTTTATGGCAGTGGTAGTGAATGATGAAGATGACGATGAGGACGACGACGGTAAAGAAGAAGAAGAAGAAGAAGAAGAAGAAGAAGAAGAAGAAGAAGAAGAAGAAGAAGAAGAAGAAGAAGATGATGATGATGATGATGATGATGATGATGATGAGATGATGATGAAGATGATGGTGATGATGATGATGTTGATGATGATGATGGTAGTGATGGTGATGGTGATGATAATAATGTTGTTGATGATGATGATGATGATGATGATGATAATGATGGTGATGATTGTGGCGGTTATGATAATGATAATGGTTGATGATGATTGATTATGATTTCGATTTTGTTTGTTGCTGCTGTTTGCTACTCTCTCTCTCTCTCTCTCTCTCTCTCTCTCTCTCTCTCTCTCTCTCTCTCTCTCTCTCTCTTCCTTGGTTCGTATCTCCCTCCCTCTTTCTCTCTCACTCAGCCTCTCGCTTCTTCAGTCTCCTCTTTCCAGTCAGTGTGACTGTCTGTGAGTGTGAGAAGAAGAAAAAGGAAAAAGGAAAGAGAAGGAGAAGAAGCTTTACGTAAACAGTGATTTTTGTCATGGCCATTACCGGAGAGGCTTTAGCAAGGAAGATGACTCTGTCGGAGGCCAGCCTCGTTTATCGATTTTTCTCCCTTGGCTAGTAGGAGGCGACGGCCGAACAACACAGCTAGGTAAATAGCGTTCAGCGGAGAAACAATGAGGTAAACTTACCATTTTCCGCTATTGAGTTACATTGGAATGCTATTAGCTTATAGAAGCAGTCAGCACAGCTTGTCCGAAAACAACGCTGACCCCATGTTAGTGTCGGAGGCTGTTGAGGCATACACATGCACACAGACTATGATAGATTTATGACACTCAGCTAGCGTTAGAGTCGCCTGTTGGAAACTAACTATTCACTGCATGTCAGTAGATCACATTAACGTATTGTATTGAATTGCCAGATAATACCTGGAATCTAATTGCAAACTACAGCATGAATGCATTATGGTTTATCAGTTTTGCTTCCCTATACACTCTGTTCCTCCCTTTTCCAATTCATTCCATTTATTTAACGTCTGTCCCATCTACACTGAGTGAGTGGGAATGATAGAAAATGTGTGAGATTGAAAAAAACAAACTTTTATATTATTGGAAATTGTAAATCGATAGAAATAGTTTACTTATAATTGTAACTGCACCGACTTGTAAGGTTTGCACTTCTTGATTTCTACGGCGCATGTACAATTTGCACCACCTCTCGTAAGATCGAGGGCAAGTGATCCATGATAGTGTGGACGGGGTTTTATTCGTCACCCATGGGGGCCAAATTGACGTTACTTTCTCAGCGAAAATGTGAAATAGGCTATCTACTCACACAGTGGTGTCGACTCTCCGTGCAAGTGCATCTGCATATTGCGGCCCGGAGATGCTCTCTGATTACGCCACGGCACACCGAGTCTTCAAGACCTCAGGGGAGAAGCAGAGAACGTCAAGTAAGCATGAGAAAGAAATAAAAATGCATGTATTGAACAAGGGCAAGGACCGCATACACAAAAGCAGAAAAACAAATACGACGATCGAATAAAAGTCAAAGATGAGAACTAAGGCAGAACAAGAAGGACGAATATATATCTATATACAAGAACGCGGAAGAGAGTCAAATATGTTTGACACAGGCATAGACACAGACAGACAGATGGAGAAGGGCGAATAAACAATATTAGAGTGGGAAAAAAGAAAATCGAATGAAAGTCAGATAAGAAGAACAAGGACGAATATTCGAGAAATTGTGCAGGGGGGAGATGATGATAATGAGGAAGTGTTAAATTGTTTAGCATTTTTCAAGCCCAGGGAGCCATCCATGCCGCTATTCGAGAACAGGATCGAACTCAAACCTTCAAAGGCGCTAACGTGATGGTTGATGTGCACCAATTCAACTAACGTCAAAAGGAAAGGCACATGCGCGACAAACGCTGGTGTGCCTGTAATGTGACTTTGTTGTTGTTGTTGACTGACAACTATTTGGCCTATTACACCGTTCAGTTTTGCAGCTCTCATTGTGCGTTGTTGTTGTTTTTTCTTTTAATGTGCTGCTGCATTGATCGAAGTGTATTGATCGTGTATGGCCATTTGGCAGTAAAGATTTGTGAATCCTTGTATCCCTGTATATTAAAAGGACGAAGACGAAATGAAAGTGAAACATCGAGATCTAAGTACCAGACAGCGGACATGTGCACTAGCGGAGATAGCACAAATACTCGATGGGCTTTTAAAAAAAATGTTATAAGGTGTATACATCTTTTTTTTCCCCTTCAGTTATTGTGCGATGGGGACCAAGGAGATAAAAAAAAAAAAAGAAATCCGCGGGGAAAAAGAAAGAGAGAAGGAGAGAGAGAGAGAGAGAGAGAGAGAGAGAGAGAGAGAGAGAGAGAGAGAGAGAGAGAGAGAGAGAGAGGGGCCTGATGATCTGTGACCTTGCCATACCATCGGAGTTTCAGTTTCTTCACCACTGTCAGCAGGTCATCGTGTTGTCCAATGGTATGTGTGATGTCTGTCGGACTTCGTCGTTGGTGATGTGCTGGGAATAGGAAATGCCCAGAAGTCTTCTGTAGCACCTCAGCTCCATGCTTTGTATTCTTCGTTGTAGATCTGCTGTGAGGGTCCATGTTTCGCAAGTGTATAGGAAGATGGAGATAACAAGGTAGCGCAGCAGCCTTATCTTGGAATGTAGACTGATGGTCTTGTCTTTCCAAAAGGGCTTCAACCTGGCCAGGGCAGCAGTTGTTTGTGCGATCCTGGAGAGGACTCCTTGTCGGGACCCATTGTCTGATACAATAGCTCCTAAATATTTGAAGCTATGCACTATGTTGAGGGATTGGCCTTGAACTTTGATGTCCGTGTTGATGCCATTGGTGTTGTTGGTCATCATTTTGGTCTTCTCTGCACTTATTTCCATTCCATTGGCTTTGGAAGTGGTGTCAAGCCTCTGCTTATGTTCTTGTTCCTCTCCAGCCAATCCATCAATGTCATCCGCAAAACGAAGTTTGGAGATTTCTCTACCCCCTATGCTGACTGTGCCTTCGTGATCTGCAAGGGCATCTGACATGATGCGGTCTACGAAGATGTTGAAGAGGGTTGGAGAGAGTAGGCATCCTTGACGCACACCGGTTGTTGTTCTGAACCAGTTTCCGATGGCGCTGTTATAAAAGCCTTGTCATACAGGCTTTTGAGGACTTCAATAATTTTAGGGCTGATGTTGTACACTCTCATGGTTGCCAACAGAGCTGCATGCCAGACTCGATCAAACGCCTTCTTGAAGTCTACGAACACATGATATAGATGTTGTTGGTGCTGTAGAATCCGCATGCTCTTTTTCTTTCTTCTATAGAAGTCGACTTTCTGTGATGACTCTGTAGACAATGTTATTTTACACACACACACACACACACACACACACACACACACACACACACACACACACACACACACACACACATACACACACCCTCACACCCACGCACACAAACACACACACGCATACACACACACACACACACCGGATCACCGATTCTCGCTCCCTCTCTCACGTTAAAGAACTCCTTCAATTATGTCAAATTATAAGCAATAGACTCAATCAACTTAGGCAAGTAGTAAAACTGCGCAGCGTGCAACAAGTTAGCGTCTTGGACGGCTTGGTGGTGATCCTGACTTTGGCCAAGTTCTCGAGCATTCCTTTAAGAAAAGTCACTGTCTCGGGAACTGTTTTGATCAATGTGCTAAATATATAGTGAGGGCATCTGCAGTTGACAATTTCACATATTCAGAATTAGAAATACGCTCTGATTTACATTTTCCCCAAAGTGCACAGAGTATTAATTATTTACAGACTATTTCAACGTATACAAATGAGCTCATGAACGAATCTAATTTAAATTGAAAATTTGGTTTAAACATAATTTCACAAATACCTATACCTAATTGGGAACTTCAACGAGCAAATTTTGACATAGACTATTCTGAATTAAGAAAACAGGAAAACGGCATTTTATTAGCAGCAGAAGCAAAGGAACGTATCTATAAAAAAATATTATTCTTACTTACAAATTTATACTGATGGTTCTGTTTTAGAATCAGGTGAAACAGGAGCAGGTTATGTTATACCTGCTTTAAAAGTTAACGAGGCTTGCTTTTTAGGGAAAGGGCATTCAATATTTACTGCAGAACTTGTTGCTATACTTATGGCATTGAATGAACTCATTAGTTCAAACACTGACTTTTTTTAATATATTATTTTGTTTTGACTCTAAATAACTTTAACAAACTTTGGATTCAAATTATAATAAAGAAGGATGTTATATTATAGATGACATTAAATATCTTATTCATAGTTTAATCATAAATGGAACAAATGTTCAATTTTGCTGATATCATAGTGGATTAAATCATAATGACTGGGCTGATAGGATTGCAAAAAAGGGGCAAAAAATGGAAGTAGTAATATAATAATAATACAGGATGCTGTACTGTTATTCAGCTCGATATACTATTCTCCAAAAATTAAGTGTATAGTATAATTGAGAAAAATTTTAAAAAAAAATTCCTTGCATTAAATTATATAATGGAATGTTACATTCCTCGCGTACTGTTATCAGTTTAGCATATCGTCTTGCTTTAAACTCGTGGAGGACAAAATACTGTAAGGAAGTTTCTTGCATTTGCAAACAAGCAATTTATATTAATCATCTCATTAATGACTGCAGTGCAATCGCGCAATATATTCCTCAACATATTCTATATTCAGGATAAAAATATTAATTATTGGATATGAATTGCAAAATCATGAATATACAGTCCTGTTGAATGTTTTTGTAAAAAAAAGAAAAAAAAAGAAAAAAGAAACAGTCAGTACAGATTATTTACTAGATCTAATAGATTTAATAGATTGTTTCTATGAAGCATAAATTCAGAACATTGAATATTATATATGTATAAATTCAGAACTTTGAATATTATATAGATGTGAGATATAATGATCCTGATTCGGCTTTTTGCAGCCCGCTGGATCCTATAAACCATGATTAACTAACAAAATATGAGACATAAGATTATTTTACAAGGATTGGTTAGTAGTTTTATTGGACTTCATTTGTATAAGTTATAATTATCTTACAATTTTGATTGTTTAATTGTTCAGTTTTGTGTACTTTGTTTATTTCCTTCCTCCCTTCATTATGACCATTCATTATTTGTGTAATATTTTCCCCTGCTCCCTATCCTATCCTATCCTGTCCCGTAACTCGGAGATCGTTGGGGCACCACAGATGATCGTTTAACCAGCATACTCCATCTTTCTCTATCCTCAGCAGCCCTGATGGCTTCACTCAGTGTCAAACCAGTCCATTCACGAATGTTGTCCTCCCACCTCTTTTTCGGTCTCCCTCTTCTTCTACCTCCTTGCACTGTGCCTTGCAGAATGGTCTTTGCAAGGCCTGATGATCTGGTGACGTGGCCAGACCATCGGAGTTTCCGTTTCTTCACCACTGTGAGCAGGTCATCGTGTTGTCCAATGGCTTGTGTGATGGTCTGTCGGACTTCGTCGTTGGTGATGTGTTGGGTATAGGAAATGCCCATAAGTCTTCTGTAGCACCTCATCAGCCCTGCTTCCATCAAGTCTAAAATCACTTATGTGAACAGACGTTAAATTAAAGAAACAAACAAACAAAATGTTTTGATCAAATAGGTCATTTATTTGTTCGATATTTTGTCTTCATTAGCTGTTCGCTACTCATTATCGGTGGAAAACAAATATCAAAAATACTTCCTAAGTAGAAATATGTTTGGAATTTATCATTTGGGTTTACACATTCAGAAAGATTCTTTGTGAAGCATACAACATGCAGTAATAGCCTAATTGATGTAGGGTTTTTTCCTGTCAGGAACCCAATGTTGAAAGGGTCTCAGATGCTGTAATGTGGTTGGAGATAGAAAGGGTCTTAGATGCTGTAATGTGGTTGGAGATAGAAAGGGTCTCAGATGCTGTAATGGGGTTGGAGATAGAAAGGGTCTCAGATGCTGTAATGTGGTTGGAGATAGAAAGCTGCCGTGAACTGACAAAACCGAGCAAGTCCACAAAACCTACTTTCGAGAAAATCGACGTTTTGTGTTGCGCTATATTACGCGATCGTTTCTGGAAGTTTAAGGGCATATTATAATGCAATTCCTCGATTTAAGAGTGCATACCTTGAATGTTATAGAAATGTTTGATAGATTTGATGTTTTAAGACTATTTGTGGACTTGCTTTGTTTTGTCAGATTATTCGTGAGATAGATCTTTGTTGAGAACACGACAAAACCAAGCAAGTCACCCGCTTGGTTTTGTCAGTTTATTATTGAATTAAATCCTTGTTAAAAAAATTCACAAAAACAAGTAAGTCAAATCCGCTTGGTTTTGTCAGTTTATTATTAAGTAAATCCTTGTTTTCAAAATTCACCAAACCAAGTAAGTCCCATAGGCCGTTTCGTTTCTTTGTTAAAAAGTCTGACGAGATGAGTCACATAAGTTGGGTTTTGTAAGATGTGGGTGCGGCAGTTACAGTGAGTGTATATGTGTGCCTGTTTATTGTTTTTAGCCATTCTTCACTTAATATTCCTGGGTTGGTATGCAGGAGTCATGGGTTTTTTTGCTCTCCCTTCAAAATAATATTAGATGCAGCCAATTTAATTTTAAAAAGACAAAAGTATTTTCCTTTCAGTTTCCTATTGTAGCGATCTTCCTGCCTTTACACCACGTGTATGTCTTGTATTTTGTTGCCCTTGTTGTGTGTCTGTAATATATTTGTTGCTGTTTGTTTGTGGGTTCGGGCACTGAATAGAATATGCCCAACGTTTCCCGGCGTGTCGTAAGAGGCGACTAACAGGGGTAATGTTAGCACGGCATCACTGGGCGAAAGTCTTCTACACAGAAGTCACCGGCCAGGGCGAGGAACCTCACGTTGCTACATGTTCAACGACCACGTGCTCGGGGCCAAGGCGAGCCACACTGTATTCGTGGATTTCGGCTGTGCCCAACAGCCTGGAGAGGATTGGGCACCGCCAGGTCCTTTTTTGCCCAAGACACACTACATGCATAATGACACTATCCACTAATTCCATACCGGATAGGTCGTCGCCCGGCTCAAGGACCGCGCCTACCGTTGGCCACCAGGACGGAGGTGTTAAGTATGCTACTGATGGACAATTTAGCAAGATCCGCACGAGAAACAACATCGTCATAGGAACCTGGAATGTCAGGACCCTAACTGCGGAAGGAAAATTAGAAGAACTGGCCCACGAGTTGGGGGACCACTATCGATGGAACGTTCTAGGCATTAGCGAACTGCGCTGGAAAGGCCTAGGTGAAACAACAACAGACAAAGGCCACAAGTTCTATTTCAGCGGTAGAGATGACAGGCACGAACACGGCGTTGGATTCTTGGTCCACAAGAACATTCTAGCCACTGTCATGGGTTGCCGCCCAGTAGACTCATTACCATCCGCCTGAGAGCAGCCCCTTTCAACATCACCATCATCCAGACCTATGCCCCAGCATCAGACTATGACGACAGCGAAGTGGAGGATTTTTATGAAAATCTACAGGCGGTCCTTGACCAAGTGCCGAAGAAGGACATAGTCATAGTGCAAGGCGACTGGAATGCCAAGGTTGGCCAAGATGCGCACCACAACTGGGGAGACACATGTGGACCCCACTGCAACAACGAGACAAATGACAGGGGTCTGAGATTCTTGGAGTTTGCCAGATACAACAATCTGGTACTGGCAAACACGCTTGGTCTCCACAAAAACTCCAGACGATGGACATGGCACAGTCCCAGGGGGGAGCATCACAACCAAATAGACTACATCATGGTCAAGAAACGCTTCAGATCAAGCATCAACATTGGCAGGAAACGCACTTTTCCAGGAGCAGACATCGGAAGTGACCACGGTCTCTTGATGATGTCTTTCCGGCTCCACTTGAAGAGAGTAAATACTGCACTAGACTGAAGTTCGACCTGGACAAACTGCAAGACCCGGAGGTGGCAGAACTATTTCAGGCCACAATTGAAGGGAAATTTGCACCACTGCTCATTGTGGGGGCTGGTGAAGTAGATGTCAACACCATGACCACCACCTTCAACTCAGCTGTGACAGATACCGCCACTGAGATCCTTGGCAAGCACCGACCAAAGAAGAAGCCTTGGATCACACCTGAACTTTTGGATCTGTGTGATAAACGAAGAGAGATTAAAAAAGAAAGAAAAAGAACACCTCACAGGGAGCTGATGTCTACCGAAAAATCAACAATGACATCCGAAAAGGCATGCGCACAGCAAAGGAGAACTGGATAGAAGATCAATGCCAGGAAATAGAGAACAGTCTGAACAAAAACAACAGCAAGAAGGCCTACCAGACTGTAAAGCGGCTGACAAGTTTCAAACAGCCCAAAGTCTCCACGATCCAAAGCAAGTCTGGCATATGCCTTACAGAAGAACAAGAAGTCTTGGACAGATGAACAGAGTACTGCTCTGACCTTTACAACCATGCAACAAATAGAGACCCATCAGTTCTAGCACGTCCCGAGAACAGAGAAGAAGAAATCCTCCCAATTATCCTGGAAGAAGTTGAGGCAGCAGTGCAATCGCTAAAGAAAGGGAAGTCAGCGGGAGTGGACAACATACCCGCGGAACTGCTACAAGCAGGAGGAGAAGCGATGATTGATGCCCTCACCATTATCTGTAACAAGATCTGGAAGAGTGGAGAGTGGCCTATACCATGGGCCCAGTCGCTTGTCAACACTCTTCCCGCACCGTCAGCCTCATCATCCATCCCAGCAAGGTCCTCCTGAAAATATTACTCAACAGGTTGAAACCCCAAGCTGAACAAATCATAGCTGAAGAACAAGCAGGATTCAGGGCAGGGCGAAGTACCACTGAACAGATTTTCAACCTCAGAATAATCTGTGAGAAATACCTACAGCACCAACATCATGTGTTCATAGACTTCAAGAAAACGTTTGACCGAGTCTGGCATGCAGCTCTATGGGCAACAATGAAAGCGTACAACATCAGACCTAAAATTATTGAAGTCATCAAAAACCTGTTTGACAAGGCTACCAGTGCAGTCCTCCACAACAGCGCCATCGGGAACTGGTTCAGAACAACAATCGGTGTGCGTCAAGGATGCCTACTCTCTTCAACACCCTTCAACATCTTCCTAGAGCGCATCATGTCAGATGCTCTTGCAGATCACGAAGGCACAGTCAGCATAGGGGGTAGAGCAATCTCCAATCTTCGTTTTGCGGATGACATTAATGGATTGGCTGGAGAGGAACAGCTGGTACAGAGGCTTGACACCACCTCCAAAGCTTGTGGAATTGAAATAAGTGCAGAGAAGACCGAAATGATGACCAACAACACCAATGGCATCAACACGGACATCAAAGTCCAAGGCCAATCCCTCAACACAGTGCATAGCTTCAAATATTTAGGAGCCATTGTATCAGACAATGGGTCCCGACAGGAAGTCCTCTCCAGGATCGCACAAACAACTGCTGCCCTGACAAGGTTGAAGCCATTTGGAAAGACAGGACCATCATTCTACATTCCAAAGTAAGACTGCTGCGCTCCCTTGTCATCTCCATCTTCCTATATGCTTGCGAAGCATGGACCCTCACAGCAGATCTACAACGAAGAATACAAAGCATGGAGATGAGGTGCTACAGAATACTTCTGGGCATTTCCTATACCCAACACATCACCAACGACGAAGTCCGACAGACCATTACACAAGCCATTTGACAACACGATGACCTGCTCGCAGTGGTGAAGAAACGGAAACTCCGATGGTATGGCCACCTCACCAGATCATCAGGCCTTGCAAAGACTATTCTGCAAGGCACAGTGCAAGGAGGTAGAAGAAGAGGGAGACCGAAAAAGAGGTGGGAGGACAACATTCGAGAATGGACTGGTTTGACACTGAGCGAAGCCATCAGGGCTGCTGAGGACAGAGAGAGATGGAGTATGCTGGTTAAACGATCATCTGTGGTGCCCCTACGACCTCAGGGTTACGGGACAGGATAGGATAGGATAGGATAGGATAGGATAGTTTGTTTGTTTATTTCCACACCTCGTGGAAGTTGCCGCGTAGGCGGAAGATCTACAGGATCCTTCATGGTGGGCAGGAAAGTACATGAAGAAAACTCTTTTTCAAAAAGCCGAACACGTCCTTTGCTGACCGAAATTTCGTCATCATTTTCACAGGAAAATAATATTGCACAGCAGCAATAACATGGATTCTCACTGGTCCGCTTCATCTTAAGGCGCTTTCTCATTGGTCGGGAGGACTTACTTTTCTTTGTCAGGTTATTGTAGAAAATGACGTCATCATGCCAACTCGAGCATCAGCCAGAGGATCGCCGAAACAAAATCGCAGGGGACTTGCTTGGTTTTATCAGTTTATTCCCCCACTTAAATTTTTTTTAACAAGGACTTACTCTATGATATCTCCAAATCTAAACATAGTTCGGATTTGATTTTTACAGGTAAGATTCGTCATTCTCTTGCAAGTTTGATGGCGCAAAAAACTCATTTTCGACCTTAGGTGGACTTACTCGGTTTTGTCAAATCACGGCAGAAAGGTTCTCAGATGCTGTAATGTGGTTGGAGATAGAAAGGGTCTCAGATGCTGTAATGTGGTTGGAGATAGAAAGGGTCTCAGATGCTGCAATGTGGTTGGAGATAGAAAGGGTCTCAGATGCTGTAATGTGGTTGGAGATAGAAAGGGTCTCAGATGCTGTAATGTGGTTGGAGATAGTGCTGCTGGAGAGGATGGAAAAAGAGACAAACACTGAAGGAAGGAAGAGCAGGGCAAAAAAAAATAAAAAATAAAGAAGAAGAAGACGAACGACTGGGAGGAACAGGGCCCCACACCAAACAAGATAACAACAGCAGAAACGGTCATGATGAATGAGGCCAAATTATATTTGCCCAGCATGGTCTTGCACGTCTTGTCCTCTTGCCTGCCATATAGCCTCTGTGGGCACATGGAATGGGATGATTCAAACATGCAGTTAGCTCTATTCGTGGCAATGCATTCATTTGAAACCTTATGAACGCATAGAATAGGTTGCTTTGCTTTCAAATGCAGCTCTGCTCGTTTCCGTTGCCCCTAAATTCAATGTCTTCATCCGTGCCATAAGACCCTTTTGGACCCGTGGAATGGGGTTGCGTCAAAATGCAGCTTTATACCTGCAAATGTCTATGCGTGCGTTGTGTTCCTTCGAAGTCTGTGTCCTGGAACTTTGTTGGGCGTAAGAGATTGGTCCGTCAATCCATGTTACTGACGAAAACCACGTTCACAATAAAACCTCAGTTTACCGCCGCTTCCATCGTTCTATGTTTATTCCATTGCAGAGTGCGTGGTATAAAGGGAAGGTTCAAGCTGGGTTATGAGACTCTACTGCATGGACATACGCAACAGGATGCTTAGAAATGCACCCCTGTGCTTGGCAATGAGGAAAACGACCGTCCCAGTGTCAGTTCGCATACCGCGAATATATTAATCTGGTGGTTGTTTCTTTGCATAGTGCGTGGGATTATGGGAAAGTTCAAAGTAAGAGGAGTTGGGAGACTGTCTTGGACAGACACATACAACGGAAGTTTCAAAGTGCAGCAGTTTATATTTACCAGTTCCTCCATATCGCCTTTATAATATTATTACTCTTCCACTCCTCTTGCATGGCAGAATAAGCTGGGAGGGGAATTGATGCTGCTGCTGCTGATGATGATCCATCCATTCAACCATCCAAACATTCCCACCACCACCTTATATCATCATCATCATCATCATCATCATCATCATACACACACACACACACACACACACACACATAGTTGTATACAGGCGTAAATGGGTCCTTTTACGTACTTCGCGTCTCTTAGGCGGCGAATTAGGTCAATTTTCTTCAAAAAAGGCACTTTTTCGCAAGAAGTTTGACCTAATTCCTCGCTCCTAAGAGACGAACTAGGTCAAGTTTCTTAAAAAAAGCACCCTTTTCGCAAAAAGTTTGACCTAATTCCTCGCTCCTAAGAGACGAACTAGGTCAAGTTTGTTCAAAAACACAGCTAGGATAAGGAACTTTCCTCGACGATTAGGGTAAGGCAGTACCTCGACGATTAGGGTAAGGCAGTGCCTCGACGATAAGGGTTAGGGTCAGGGCTAGTTGCAGCGCTGCAACTAGCCCTGACCCTAACCCTTTTAGAGGCACTGCCTTACCCTAATCGTCGAGGCACTGCCTTACCCTAATCGTCGAGGCACTGCCTTACCCTAATCGTCGAGGAAAGTTCCTTATCCTACCCGTCTGGAAGATGCACTACAACTACACCAGGTCAAGTGTACTTGTAGTGCATGTGCACTACAACTACACTTGACCTGGTGTAGTTGTAGTGCACATGCACTACAACTGCACTTGGCCAAGTGTACTTTAAGTGCACATGCACTACAACTACACTTCGAGAAGTGAACTTTAAGTGCACATGCACTACAACTACACTTCCGTGAAGTGCAACTGTAGTGCACGTGGTAAAAATAACTGAGGTCCAAGGTGAGGGCCCCATTTGAAAAAAAGACCTCATTTACGTCTCAGCGTATCAAGCCCTGGACCTCAATCACGGCGGTTTACATACCCACACACACACACACACACACACGCCCCCAGCACTACCCCGCCCTTTTCATTCTTTCTCAAACGTTCTCACCTACAGTCCCCCACAACTCCTATCCCTCTCCATTCTCTCACTTATTTTCTTAATTTTTACTCTCATTCAACATCCACCATAGTCATCAATCTGGAAAGCGAGAGTAGTCCCTTGTTGCCCAGTCCAACTCCTTTGTAGAGGGGAGAGACGTGTCTCTGGTGTCCCGTTTTCCCATTGATTTTTGCAACCCACTGATTGCGGAGTGCCCCTGTAGTCATCCCCGGCTCCTTGGCTTCCAGCCGTCCTTTCTCTGACTTTTCTGCTTTACGTGCCAATGGAATGGCAATGGGACCAGCCAATGAATGCCACCACTGCTGATGTTCAAGGCGACTAATGAACACTTTCCTCTTGGCTCTGTTTCCACACTTTCTGACTGGCACAAACACACACGCACACACATACACACACATCTCTTTTCTTATGTCTATGAGGTACATTGTTCTGGGACTAGAAAATGGTATTGTGCCCACATAATTATTATGATATACTCAAGAATTCTACGACTGTTAAGCCTGCATATTGTTTAAAATTCTTACAATCTCTGATTTCAGTCCAAATATTCCCAAGCTTTAATAATCGCTGCAATCAAAATTTGAGGGCAATATAGTACTTTTAAATTTATGCATTTTGTTGTTGCTGTTGTTGTTGTCGTTGTTGTTTTTTATGTTTTTAACCTCACGCATAATGATTTCTTCCAATATTCGAAAGACCAAACATTTTTGCATGTCTAAGTCTCTTAGGCAAGTCCTTTTAATGT
Organism: Oncomelania hupensis; assembly: GCA_036898135.1. NCBI lineage: Eukaryota > Metazoa > Mollusca > Gastropoda > Littorinimorpha > Pomatiopsidae > Oncomelania > Oncomelania hupensis. The sequence goes on from CM072516.1 coordinate 16,145,724, forward strand.
TTCTTCTTTTGTCTTATTTTAAATGCTATTTTAATTACTACTTCTCCCAGTAACGTCGTAGTTCGTGTGTTTCCAAAGCAGAATTTGTATTTAAGACACATTATGGTATGGCTTACCTACAACTAGTTCAGTGCTGTAAGACGCAGTTATGCGTCATTGAACTTTGTTATTTTTGTTCCAAAGAAGCGTTTGTGATGTGCTGTTGTTTTGCATGAACTATTTTGATCACCTGTTGTCTTATGATGGAGTTTGTTGTATCTGCCAACCTGTGCGAGTGTGTGTGTGTAGATGTGTGGATGCTTGTATGTGTGGGGGTGTGTGGGGATTGGGCGGGGTGTATGTATTTTTTTAAAGTGTCTCATCTTGGCTGCGTGAACACGTTAATGCTTTAAAACAAATTTTTTTTTCTCCATTTCTTGACTTTTTTTTTCATGTAAATTTCTCGTGATTTGAAATAATAAAATCTTATCTTATCTTAACATTAGACGGCATAGAATTAGACTCCAAAGATTAAAAAATTGCGCCATCATCTTTTTAACATCCAAGAAGGGGTTAGCACAAGATGTGGCTTGATGATCAGATTGTAGTCGTAGATTCAATTGGCCCGAAAAAGGAGAGCGTCATTTCTGTCTTTGGAGCTACAAGGGCGTATCTCGGGTTTCATTTTCCGGTGCAGATATTGTGTTTTAGAATGTGCTTCGTGTATTACAAAGTCGATTATATTTGGGGGGAGCTAAGAAAAGGTTCTATGTCGGTTCTGAATTTCTGTGGCAGATATTGTGTTTTAGGACGCGCAATTTCTTTCCCCGCCTAGTTGTTAATTGTTAGTTTTGTTTTGTTGAAGACTAAAGGTTGAATCTATGTTCTGACTTTCTGTTGGAAGTACATCGCTCGTTTTGGAGTTGCTCATAACATTCTGGCATATTTTGGAGGTGGAGAGTAGAAATTAGAGTGCATCATTCATTTTGGAAGGACAAGGGCGAAATAAATATGTGTATTATGCAGGAACAGTTTGTTAGTATGAATGTAAACCACAAATCATATAAAAGGTCAGGGTGTAAGATTACATCATATTAACATATCTATTGTAATTATTGACATGAAAATTAAAAATGTCTGAATATGAATTTCTCTCTCTCTCTCTTTCTCTCTCCTGCTTGTTGTTGTAGTTGTTGTGGTTGTTGTTGGTCTTCATCTTTGTATTTTTTATTTTCTTTTTCTTAATGGATAGATTTTTAGTCTAAATCCTATCTAAATCCAATCTGCTTATCATTAAATACAAAAATAACAGCAAGCGTTCATAGATCCATAGACCTTATATTATAGTTCTCTCTCTCTCTCTCTCTCTCTCTCTCTCTCTCTCTCTCTCTCTCTCTCTCTCTCTCTCTCTCTCTCTCCATTCCCTTTCTTCTCACCCTTTGTTCCCACTCTGCCTCTCTTTCCTCTCTTCTTCCCAAAGTTGTCTAAAAAAAGGAGAGGGAGAAAAGCAAACCAAAAAACAATGCACGAACAAAAAAAAGTTTGAAAAGTGGGATTGATGAGATATAAGGATATGCCTACTGGGAACGAAGGGTATGTCTGATTTAGAACCTAGCTTGGGATCACGCTGCTTAAGTATGTCGTGTTTGAAATTACCCAGACACCCTTTTATTACATACCCCCTTTGCTGTGAATACTGTTGTTCAAGACATGAAAATAACCAGAAATACCAACGCTGCACTATTGAAACGGCCAAATCTTGGTGATTCCATACTTCGTCCAAAACTATGGTATGTGTAGTTGATTCCCCAAACCACACGATAAATAAGTACAGAAATCAGAACAGAAATAAATACATTAAAATGTAATATGATGAACTAACTAAATACATAAGAAAGTACATTAAAAAATATATTGGTTATTATATATATATAAAATTCCATTGCTGACTAATGGTTGGTCAGAATAACCAGAAACATAAATAAGTCAGAGGTTGCGAGAGGGTGCCTATTGCTGACAGTGTGTGTTTGCAGTTGTCGTCGTAGTTGTTGTTGTTGTTGTTGCTGCTGCTGTTGCTGCTAGTGTTGTTCTTGAGATAATCTACATGATAAACCCTTTAACCAGTAGTTTCACAGACCCAAAGAGATAGAAGGACAATGATGATGATGATGATGATGATGATGATGATGATGATGATGATGATGATGATGATGATGATGATGATGATGATGGCGACGACTATGACGACGACGACGTTGAAGATGAAATACTGTAGCAGATGGAAGAGCAAGAAGGGAAAAGGAGATTGGACTGACCCAGCGGCCTCCCCAATCTCCCAAAAGGAGGCAGACAGGAGGAACGAAGCCAATTTCTTGCCCTCATTTGACCCTATGCATCAGTGAAACCCCCTTGCTCTCTCTCTCTCTCTCTCTCTCTCTCTCTCTCTCTCTCTCTCTCTCTCTCTCTCTCTCTCTCTCTCTCCCTCCCTCTCTCTCTCTCTCTCTCTCTCTCTCTCTCTTCCGCTCTCCCTTCTCTCACTCTCTCTCTCTTTTCTCCTTTACTAGTCTCGCTACTGCACACACTGCGTAGCAGAGCCTAGCCGAGGCAGAAGGCCGCCTCTCCACCATCGGGGAGAGCTAAAGGCGAACGTACGCCTTGGCCAGTCTCAGCTACGCAGTAGTCCCCTATACGCTAATGTGTCCGGGACGTTAATCTAGCACAAGACAAGACAAGCTACGCAGCGTGTCCACTGCAGTCATTCCACATACTAGAACCAACGACAGGGCCACGACCCAAGGAGAATGGATTATCTCTAGCAAAGAATGAATGTATCTTCGATAGCTTAGTGGGAGCAGTAGTGTTGCTGCCACTCTCTCCAAACGCATAAACGGAGTTGTAATTTCATCGTAGAATTTATTGAAATAACTCGTAAAACTGAAAAAAGAAAAGAAAAACAAACTATCACTAAAAAACCCATGTTCGTCAAATAAAAAACCATCATAAATGTCATTAGACATTACTGTAGTGTAAAAACAATTTCATTTTCAAATTCAAGACATTTCAATAATAAACTTACACAAAAACAATGGTTTTGTCCAACAATAAAATTACCTTTACACAAGCTGATAAGTTAAATTCTTGTTAGAGAATTCACTACTGGAGTTCAATTTATAATCACATTTATAGTCACGACCGGTCTAACATGCATAAACTCATTTTACACTGAATCACAAATCTTCTATGTTGACAAACAAATAAAACTCCCAGTCAAAGTACTATGCCCCACAATAAAACATTCATGAAATCATTTAATGTACAATACCTCGTTGGCTCATTGAGGTGGTAACAGCAAGCGAACAAATTCTGTGCCTTTCTTGAACATTCAACGCCTTCCTCTTCACACAAAGAACTTCATTCATGCAATATAGTTCGAGCGGGAATGCGCACTAATCTATTTTCACCAAATTATTAACAAGGGTTATAACGAAAAGCTTTACAAAGTATTCAACATGCTGAATAAACTAAAAGGAAAATAAAAATACCAATAAAAGTATTACTAGTTACGTTATAAACTACGAACTATAATGGAACTATTTTTCCTAGTAATGGGGCCATTTCCGGCAAGGAGGCACAGGCGCTTGACACGAATAATTTTGTTTGTCTGCGGCAGCAACACTCCCACCCAAATCATCCAAAAATGATTTTAAACAATAAAATAATTGAACTATTTAGGTAGCAATCCTACATCATGTACATGGGAAAAAGAGCTCTCCAAAGACTATTCTAGGCAGTTACATCTTCCTGTCGAACAATGACAACCAACTTGTGGACTGGTCTCTCTAAGTATGTTCTTTGATGGAGGGGTTTGCCTCTAGCGTCTAGCTCTTCTGTTGCCACAAGCAATTTGACTCTCCTGACAAGGCCATCATCACTCAGAAATGTTTCCGTGACCTTGCCCATCTTCCAGTCTGATCGGCACGCTGCCTCATCCTGTACCAAGACGACGTCACCTTCACGCAGATTACGCTGGGGTTTGTGCCATGTACTTCTCCTTTGCAAAATGTGTAGGTACTCTTTCTTCCACCTAGTCCAGAATAGATCAACCAAGAACTGAACTCTTCTCCATCTCTTCTTCAGATAGAGGTCTTCCTTCTCGAAGCTTCCAGGTGGTGGCGGCATGATGATGCCCGACTTCATAGTCAAAATGTGATTAGGCGTCAATGGAGCAGGGCCATCAGCTCTTTCAAGATTTTCAGAGGTCAAAGGTCTACTGTTTACAATTGCCATCACCTCATACATGAGAGTTCTCAGGCAAGAGGTGTCCAACCGACCTTTTGATTCCTGTTTCAGAACGCCTTGTAGTACACTTCGCACAGTGCGAATTTGACGTTCCCATGCTCCTCCCATATGGCTGGCTGACGGAGGATTGAACTGAAATTCACAATCTATGTCTAGCAGCTTTCTTGTGACAACTGTGAAGTCCACTGTGGAGAGCTCCTTTTCAAGCTCATTCTTAGCACCGACGACGTTCGTGCCTCGGTCGCATCTGAACATCCTGACCTTTCCTCTAAGTGCAATTAGGCATCTCAGTCCATTGATGAAAGAATCAGTGGTCAGATCGTCCAAAACCTCGATGTGGATGGCTCTCATAGCCAAACAAGTGACAATGAGTCCATATCTCTTGACTTCCTTACGACCTTCCCTCACCACAAAGGGTCCAAAACAGTCTACTCCGCAATACGTGAAGGGTGGAGAGGGGTTGACTCTTTCAGTGGGCAAGTCCGCCATTTTCTGGCCATCGGAAGTTCCACGATGTTTGGCGCAGGTCACGCACCTTTTGATCAGTGAAGAGACGACTCTTCGACAACCAACAATCCAATAACCTGCTGCTCGAATCGCATTCATGGTCAGGTTTCTGCCCTGATGAGCTGTCTTCTGATGGTGGTCCAATGCGATGAGGTATGAAAGGTGACTCTTAGGAAGTATCAGTGGGTGCCTCATGCTATGCATCTCAGTCTTCCGGAGTCTTCCTCCCACCCGTAACAAGCCCTGGTCATCTACGAACGGGTCTAGATCTTTCAAAGGGTTGGAGTTTGATCTGATATCTGGAACATCTCCAAAAGCTTCTCTCTGAATAGCTCTTATCAGATTTCTCTCTGCAATCTGTTTGGCTTCCACATCTGAGATGATCTGTTTTCGCCGACAACACTTGACTATTGCGGCGACTGCTGTAATTGTAGTCTTAAAGCTGGAGAATCTGATGACTCTATCCTCAAAGCTGGTAAAGCCTGACTGCTGAACGCTGAAGACTGTTGCAGACTTCACTTCTGCATCTTGAAGTGATATCTCTGTGTACGTGTCATCAGGGATGATTTCCCATTTCCAGAGGAAGGCTGGGCCTGTGAACCAGTTTGACACCGAGATCTCCTTCACACTGAGTCCACGAGATGCACGATCCGCTGGATTTTCAGAAGTTGACACATAGTGCCACTGATGGGGCTGTGAAGCTTGACGAATCTGCTCCACCCTGTTGGCTACGTACATGTGGTATCTTGCAGTTTCATTCTTGATGTAGCCGAGGACAACCTTGGAGTCAATCCAAAAATGATGTGTGACGTTCTTGTGGTCCAGTTCTGTGCTGAGAAATTTAGCTGCATTGGCTGAAAGCACAGCTGCCTGAAGTTCTAGTCTTGGAACCGTTGTTGCCTTCAGTGGGGCGACTCTTGCTTTTGCCATTATGAGGGAGCAGTGAACTTTGCCTTCATTTTCAAGACGCAAGTATGAACACTGGCCATAACCTGAAAGTGAGGCGTCTGAAAAGTGATGCAGCTGAATGTTGGTCGGAGTACCAAAACCTTCCGGCTGATAGCATCTTGCTATTTTAACGTCTCTCAGGTTTTCCAAATCTCCCTTCCACCTTTCCCAATGTGGAAGAAGATTCTCTGGAAGAGGATGATCCCAGCTGAGATTTTCCTTACACATGGACTGCAGGATTTGCCTGCCGATGAGAATAACAGGTGAAATCAGGCCCAGTGGATCATATATTGATGCAACGGTGGCCAAAATTCCACGACGCGTCAGCGGATTGTCCTTCAAATTGAGCTTGAAACAAAAACTGTCCGACTCAATGCTCCACTGTAGACCCAAAGCCCTTTCAACTGTGGTGTCTTCATGATCCAGACTTGCGAGTGCGGCAGGTCCACGCTCAGACTCTGGGAACTGTGCCACAACTTCTGCGCAATTTGATGTGATTTTGTGTAGTCGCAGATTGCCTTGTGCACAAATCTCTCTTGCTGACTGGATCAAGTTGGTGGCTGCCTGAGCCGAGCGCTCTCCCTTTAAGCCGTCATCTACATAAAAGTTTCTCATGATGAAGTCTGCAGCCTCTTCGCCCAGATGTTTATGATCCATCGCCAATTGTTTTAATCCAAAATTGGCGCATCCAGGTGATGACGTGGCACCGAACAAGTGAACCTTCATGCGATAATCAGTTGGAGGTCGAGAGATGTCGCCGTTTTCCCACCACAGGAATCGCAGGTAATTCTGATGCCGTCGAGAAACCCTGAATTGATGGTACATTTTTTCGATATCACAGGTCACTGCGATAGGTCCCTGTCTGAATCTGCATAGGACTCCAGTCAATGAGTTAATGAGATCTGGGCCTTGAAGCAGGTGATCATTTAGGCAGGTTCCTTGGTACCGAGCACTGCAGTCGAATACCACTCTAACCTTGCCAGGCTTCTTGGGATGGTATACACCATGATGAGGGATGTACCACTGACTGGAAGAATCTATTTCATCATCCGGGACTTTTTCTGCATCACCACGCTCTAAAATCTCCTTCATGAAGACGTTGTAATGCTGGAGGTACTGAGGCTTTCTGTCGAACTGCTTCCTCAATGACAATGCTCTGTTCAAGGCTACTTGTCTGTTGTTCGGTAGTGTTGGGTCGCCATCTCTGAAAGGAAGAGGCATTTCGTAATATCCATCTTCTCTTTGGTAAATGCCTTCCTCTAGTATCTTTAGGAATTTCTTGTCTTCCTGTGAGATCGACGTCATACTTGTTTCCTGATCTTTGAAATCTTGTTCCATGAGCTTGATCAGATCAGTCGCAGTGATTTCTTTGATCTGCGTCTTGCGCACATAGGTCGACAATCCTTCAGGATGTAACGTATTTTGAGTGAAGAGTCTGTGAGAAAATCCTATGGCATCAAACCTCTCTGTGCTCGTGCTCGTGCCTCCAACGATGCTCCATCCAAGTTCTGTTTCAACTGCATAAGGCTGGTTGTCTTCTCCAACAATGCAGCTGAGGGGTGCAAGCGCTCTGGGGCAGTTGTATCCTATCAGGAGTCCAGCTGGGCATCCCTGTTTGGGAGCCAGAAGATTTTCAAGCCTGTTCAAATGAGGCCACAGTTCTGCTGTCTTTGGTGTGGGTATATGGTTCTCATCAAGGGGGATATCGTTTCTTGTGTAAGTCGTCGGCAAGGGAATTTTCTTGTCCGACTTCATACCTCTAACTCTCAGATCAGAGTACCGCCGACATGAGACAACTACATCTTTATCCGTGATAGTTGTAACTCGAAGACTTGCATGCTCAGACGTGGCTCTCAAGCTCTCTACGGCTGTGTCTAACACGAAAGTAGAGTCGGACATAGTGTCAAGTAAAGCATACACTAGCACTTCGTGCTCTGGATCTTGTGCTGAGGAGATGTAGACAGGAAGCACCATAGATGTCAGACTATTTGCAGTGGTAGTGACCTTTCTATTTGTGGCATTATCAATGGTCTTATCTTGGATCTGCTTGGCAAGTGTCGAAGATGACTGTTGATGTGATGGCTGTTGTGGATGTACGGTGTCAGATTTTTCCCTGTGTAGGCAGGTCGGATGACGTTTCTTGCAAATTCTGCATTCACTACGGGATTTACACTGCTTTGACATGTGCCCTTTCTTGAGGCAACCAAAGCAAAGACCTTCTCTTTTGATAAAATCTGTTTGTTCTAATAATGCCCTTTTCGTGAAGGCTCTACAATCAGAAAGTGTATGATTTTCCCTTTTGCAAAAGTGGCAGATCCCTTGCATCACCTCCTGATGGTCTGTCTTCAAGACTGTCCCTCTGTGTCCAGAGGGTTCATTCTGTTGTCTTGGCCTTGAAGATACCTGGGGACGAAACTCTGAGGCAAGGATAGGATCATTCACTATCTCCGACTCCTCCAGCACGAAAGTTGCAAGTTCGCTGAAGTTTGGGTATCTCCCTTCGTTCTGTTTGCAGATGGCCGTCTTCCGATTCCATCGATGCCCAATCCACTCTGGAAGTTTTGCTACAATCTTTCTAGTTTCCCTGATGTCATTTAGAATTTTGAGGTCTTCGACGTCATCTATTGCAACCTTGCATTGTAGCAGGAAATCAGATAGGCTGCGAAGGCCAGCCTTGTCTTTCGGAGAGATCTTTGGCCAAGAGTCCAACTTTGTCCGAAACGCTTCCGAGACTGTGAAGGAGTTGCCGAATCGCTGCTCGAGAACTTCACGTGCTCGCTGGTATGCGTTTTCGGAATGCAAAAGGAAGAACCCATTTATTGCCTCTTTTGCTGGTCCCCCAACGTATCTTTTCAAGTAGTGAATTCTTTCGCTGGCAGGGATGCCTCGATTTTCTATAAGGGACTTGAAAGAGGACAACCACTCTCGATATTTTAGAGGATCGCCTGTGAAGACTGAAGGCTCGGGAATGGGGAGACGACTCTGGTTGATTGCTTGTGCCAAAGCGTCGACAAACTGTTGAGTTCCAACATTAGTCAAAGTGTTGGGATTATCCACTGTTACTGTGTGAGCATAAGCGTTCGCAGGATTTCTATAGCCCTGATCCATCAAACCATGGCGATTCTCCACAACAGTGTTTCCGTAGTTTTGAACACCCACTTGAATGTATCGAGATGTGTCGCTTGATGCATCGAAATGTCTAGAGTTGCCATCAAACTCATCAAGAACCTTCAGTCTTGTTTCCTCGATCCTCAGCTTAGACACAAGCTTCTCCTCTTCCATTTGTCTCTTCAAGTCTGCCATGCGCGCTTCTGTTTCTGCCTGAAGTTGCTCAAGTTCAACTTGTCTACTATTTTCTAGACGTAAGGCTTCCAGCTGGACCTGAAGAGCAGCAGCATCTGCAGCAGCGGTGGCTCGTCTTGAAGACATAGACGTTGACTGAGTCTTGGATGAACGAGCAGCCACCGACGGAGCACTCAGATGCTTCGTTGCCAGAATAATCTTGTTCATTGTTGAGACAGCTCTATCTGCCAAGTTGTTCATTATACTGTCCAGATCATCCTCATGACCCAAAGTGATCATCTTTTCCACCGTGTCTCTCAGCAAACTTAACCTGGCAGTAATACTCCTGCGTCTGTCAATCATGTCATCTACATCTATCTCAGAACCTTGAAACAGTCTGTCAGTGTCTTCTAACAGTGATACCAACCCTGCACTGTCAGAATCAAACTTGTGTTTGAGCACTTCCATCTTATAAACTCTACCCTTTTCAGTTAATCTAATTTCACGACCAGAACGCCTTGTCTCAACTACACTATGAGTTTGACTACACTGACTCATGACTACTGATGCCCTAAAAAGGCTCCTGGCATCCTTACAAGGATAAGTTTTGAAAAAACAAAATTTAAATGTATAAACTTAAAACTGTAGTTCTGATAATACCAAAATACCGGAAATCACAAAATCTGGGCTCCACAAGTATGAACAAATACAAGAAAATCAAAAACATTCAAAATATCATTATGACTAAAACATGAATGTAGAAAATGTGAAAATATATTTAACTGTGCAATGTTTCTCAATCACAATCAATGTTCAGTTCTGCAGTGTTCTTCAACAGTTCGAATACTTATCAAACGCAACTAACGCTGAAGTTGGCTCTTACTGTTCAGTCCAAATTATCTGAATACTAATCAGGCTTGATTTGAGACTAAAAATTACTATAAAACTTTATTAAACTTTTATCTTAAGAACCAATGAGTTAATTGTGTCCACAACTGTCACAAAATGATCTAGAGGCGATGCTTATTCTGTTATTTGCCCTTTACAATGAAGTTACTTAAAGATCTGTTGCAAAGGTTAAGAAGAATACTATAAAAGGAACACTATGAGGTTGGCAGTAGAGGTTCCTGTAAGAAGTAACCAAAGGCATCAACCATTGAATGGCGAAGAAGGTCAGCTGTCAAAGTTCCTGGGATAATCACCCACACATCAGCCGTCAAAGATGAAGGTCGACTGTCGAAGTTCTTGGGAGGACACCCAAGTATCAGTCGTCAAAGTGATGGAGGTCGACTGTCGAAGTTCTTGGGAGGACACCCAAGTATCAGTCGTCAATGGAGGTCGACTGTCGAAGTTCTTGGGAGGACGCCCAAGTATCAGTCGTCAAATGCTGAAGAAGGTAGGCTGTTGAATTCTCAGAAAGGAGGCCACAGGTCAGACGGTGTCGTTGAGTTCGAGTTTTACTGTTGCTGCCACTCTCTCCAAACGCATAAACGGAGTTGTAATTTCATCGTAGAATTTATTGAAATAACTCGTAAAACTGAAAAAAGAAAAGAAAAACAAACTATCACTAAAAAACCCATGTTCGTCAAATAAAAAACCATCATAAATGTCATTAGACATTACTGTAGTGTAAAAACAATTTCATTTTCAAATTCAAGACATTTCAATAATAAACTTACACAAAAACAATGGTTTTGTCCAACAATAAAATTACCTTTACACAAGCTGATAAGTTAAATTCTTGTTAGAGAATTCACTACTGGAGTTCAATTTATAATCACATTTATAGTCACGACCGGTCTAACATGCATAAACTCATTTTACACTGAATCACAAATCTTCTATGTTGACAAACAAATAAAACTCCCAGTCAAAGTACTATGCCCCACAATAAAACATTCATGAAATCATTTAATGTACAATACCTCGTTGGCTCATTGAGGTGGTAACAGCAAGCGAACAAATTCTGTGCCTTTCTTGAACATTCAACGCCTTCCTCTTCACACAAAGAACTTCATTCATGCAATATAGTTCGAGCGGGAATGCGCACTAATCTATTTTCACCAAATTATTAACAAGGGTTATAACGAAAAGCTTTACAAAGTATTCAACATGCTGAATAAACTAAAAGGAAAATAAAAATACCAATAAAAGTATTACTAGTTACGTTATAAACTACGAACTATAATGGAACTATTTTTCCTAGTAATGGGGCCATTTCCGGCAAGGAGGCACAGGCGCTTGACACGAATAATTTTGTTTGTCTGCGGCAGCAACAAGTAGTATGACTGTATCTCTCTATATTAATTACATAGGACCCGCTATGCTAGCGAAGATCCAGTAATTCTTTTGCGATCGAGGATCCATTCTACTTTGTTAATGCACCTGTTCTATAACGTGGTAGTTGCCGGGTTTGCCCCGTTGGGGTGCCGGGGGTTTCAGTATAAATAGTATCCCCACTTTCTGGAAATTTAGTGCTTAAAATTCCCACTGTCGCTGTCTTTCTCATTTGTTCTTTCTCATTCCTGCTCTGTTCTATCAATCTGCTATACTTATCTTCTTCTTCGCTAGACCAGTCACCTACCTTTTGTCTTGAAAACTCGTCCGGGACAAGACTCCTTATTTGTGTGTGAGGTCTGTTGGATCAGCTTGGGAATATTGGACGATTTCTGCCAGGTGGTCACAAGGGCTACCTATGATGTTATTATTTACAAATGTAGGCATTTTATATGTATGTGTTTTATTGATAATTTATAATGATGTTTGTATTCTATTTTATTTTTGTAAACGGGGGTTCGATAAATTAGAGTATAGCCTCAGCGTCCCATGCGTGGGATGTCTTTATTGTAAAGTGATGGCTGGTGGAGAGCATTCAGTTTTACCACTAGGGTTGTTTCAGCAGATCTTTTATGCGGATCGGGGATTGTCCGGTCCTGATTTGGCTCGGAAGAGTCCGCTGGACCTAAAGCAATAATCATGTAATGTAATGTTAAGTTGCCGGGTGTTTATCATCGTCATTGCTATTGTCGTCGTAAAGTGGTATTTGTTTGTTTCTCCTTAGCTGAAGGTCGCGGGTTCGCTTCCCTCAAAGGGCGAACTTATGTGACCTAAGTAAGAAACTTTTAGGGTCACCGAGGGTTTTTTCCGGGTACTCCGGTTCTCCTCCAACCCTCCCTTCAATAATAGAATTGGATGCAATCAATCTAAAATTTGTTAAAAAATCGAATTCCTTTCCGTCTTTTAATAGCGATCTCCCTGCCTTTACACCACATGTTTGAGTAATATATGTGTGTTTGTTGTGTGTATGAGAGTCGGTGAAACATGTGAGCGTGTATGTTGGGACAGATCACTGGTTTGTAAGCCTCATTGGTATCTTCTATATTTTATTTTTTTTATTATTATTATTATTATTATTATTATTATTATTATTATTATTATTATTATTATTATTATTATTATTATTATTATTTTATTATTATTATTATTATTATTATTATTATTATTATTATTATTATTATTATTATTTTATTATTATTATTTTATTATTATTATCATTATTATTATTATTATTATTATTATTATTATTATTATTATTATTATTATTATTATTGTTGTTGTTGTTGTTTGGTAGTTTTTTTTTGTTTTTTTTTATTTGGGGGGGGAGGGGAGGTGGGAGCGCGTCTATAGCTTCCAATAATAATAATAATAATAATAATAATAATAATAATAATAATAATAATAATAATATTAATAATAATAATATTAATAATAATAATATTAATAATAATAATATATTTAGGAGCCATTGTATCAGACAATGGGTCTCGACAGGAAGTCCTCTCCAGGATCACACAAACAACTGCTGCCCTGGCAAAGTTGAAGCCCTTTTCGAAAGACAAGACCATCAGTCTACATTCCAAGGTAAGGCTGCTGCGCACCATTGTCATCTCCATTTTCCTATACTCTTTCGAAACATGGACCCTCACAGCAGATCGACAACGAAGAATACAAAGCATGGATGTAACAGGAGCCTAGATTTAAAACACAGCCCGTAAGCTTGTGCTTGTTTAGTCAGTTGTACAACTACGGTTAATGTTAGTCTGTAGCAGAATGTATTAGCTTGACGCGAGCGCAGTGTAGTGACATCATCGCAGCTTACATTAGAGCTCTTCGAATTTACAGCCAATGAGAACACAGCGAGCTTAGGTATACCGGTTCTACCTGGTTAAGAGGAGAGAGGTAGAGAAATCATTCTGCGGTCAAACTGCGAGCAGTACACAGCTACGCTCCAGAAATCTCTCCACTGACAGACTAGGGAAGCAGGACTTGTTAAAAATTCGATTCAATCAAGTTAGCCACGGCCTGACATTGTCAAAAAGGTAAATGAACATACTTTTGTTTCATCGTGATGTATTGATATTATTGTTGAATTATGTTTGTGAAATTTGCTTTGCTTACAATTGAATTGTTAAACCAACGTTGCGTGATCACGTGGCGAACACGACCGGGTTTGACGCCATGTTGTATTCCGTACGACCCACTGTTGTTTAACCTATATGTATGCTTGCCGACCAGTGGCTGTACCAGAGAATGTGTATAATATTATTATTTCTCTATGTGTATAGTTAGCCATGATTTACATTTATATATGTATAGGAAATTAGAGTGGAGATTCCAGTGGACCACGGACTTAGCAGAATGTTCGTCGCTTATATATATAGAGATGTGGAGCTAATCACTGAGGGCTACTTTAGCCTTCAGTGAGACGCTCTGCACACACCTAGTATACAGGGTTGTGCAGAATTTCGTCTCATATGTTACAGACGAGCAGGCATCGTATCATGAGCCCAACCAGGCGAAAGACAAGAATAAGTCGTCGCTGAACGTTGGTCTGCAGAGGCATATCAAGCACTGCGCGAAGATAGCCCACCAGTCTAGCAACAAGGAGCAGAATCCACCACAAAACAGCTTATCAAGGAAGCAGCCACACCCCAGCTCATCGAGTTATCAGATAAGTGCATTTCGAAACCATGCACCAAACCTGTACCAGAGGATGGATGATGATAAAGTAGCTGCCTAGAACTCTCAAGAGCGAACCATTCGCATTGACATTTGAACTTTTAAGTTAGTATCATACTTCGCAGATCGTGTATAGAGTAGAGGAAATAAATGTGATATTTACTGTTATCAAGTGGCTGGACTAATTATGTTTCATAGCCGTGTGAGAGCTAGTGTGACAGTGATCTTTTACCATTTTTCTTTCTATCTCTGTACCCCCAGCCTAAACACAGACCGAGCTAAACAAATAAATGTATTAAGTTAAGTCACAAGGAGATTACTAGCGATTCCCATCGACAATAGACGAGTGGGTAATAGCATTCCATTGTGCAGAGCCCAGCAACAATAGACCCACCGTCACAATGGAGGTGAGGTGTTACAGAAGATTTCTGGGCATTTCCTATTCCCAGCACATCACCAACGACGAAGTCCGACAGACCATCACACAAGCCATTGGACAACAAGATGACCTGCTCACAGTGAAGAAACAGAAACTCCGATGGTATCATCCAGATCATCAGGCCTTGCAAAGACCATACTGCATAGCACAGTGTAAGGAGGTAGAAGAAGAGAGAGACCGAAAAAGAGGTGGGAGGACAACATTCGAGAAAGGACTAGCTTGACACTGAGCGAAGCCATGAGGGTTGCTGAGGACAAAGAAAGATGGAGTATGCTGGTTAAACGATCATCTGTGGTGCCCCAACGACCTCAGTGTTACGGGATAGTATAGGATAGGATGGAGAGAGAGAGAGAGAGAGAGAGAGAGAGAGAGAGAGAGAGAGGGCGGACGAGGGGGGGGGAGTTTCCGGGGTTTCCGGAACCCCACCCCCCAGCCCCCAAAAAAATGAAAAAAAACAAGAAGAAGAAGGGGCATCACAGTAGGAACCTCATCCATTTCATTTTCTGACCATGCCCGCAACTTAGGTTTCATTCTGTCTTCTGACATGTCACTTGACCAACACATTTCCAACATATGCCGCTCTGCCTATTTCGAAATTCACCGCATTAGCTCCATCCGACAATATCTTACAACCGAAACAACCAACACTCTTGTCTGTGCATTTGTTCTATCTAAACTTGACTACTGCAACTCTCTCCTCTCTGGCTCCCCTCTCTACCTTCTTGAAAAACTTCAGAAAGTCCAAAACTCTGCCGCCCGGCTTGTTCTTAAAGCTAAAAAACGAGACCATGCCACCCCTCTACTCCGATCTCTTCATTGGCTCCCTGTTCGAGCTCGCATCTTGTACAAGCTCTCAACTATTGTTTTCAAATTCTTCACTGGTTCTGCCCCCTCATACTTTACTGACCTTCTCTCTGTCTACTCTCCTGCAAGACAACTCCGCTCTTCTTCTGATACAAGACTGCTTTCTATCCCCCGTGTTCACTCAAAGACCTATGGTGAACGATCTTTCTCTTTCTCTGCTGCAACTGCCTGGAACTCACTACCGATTCATCTCCGACATGCTCCATCACTTTCTTCCTTCAAGCGCCAATTAAAGACCCACCTTTTTAACATGCAAACTCAATAATTTTCACTCCCCCTCCCTTCCATCCCCATATGTAATCTTTTATCAAGTCTCGTCATCTGTTCATGGATGGTGGCGGCACCGGCTCGGTTCTTGGTATTCATATTATCTGTTGTTTTGCATGGCCATGTTTTATTGTAATTACTTAACCATTTGATAAGTGTATACGTGTTCTGTGTGCGTGTGTGTGTGTGTGTGCGTGTGTATGATTGCACGTGTGTTGTCAAGCGCGGCGAGCTCGCTTTCCTTACCGTTTGCGAGGTACCGCGCGATAAAAATGTACTGTATTATTATTATTATTAGAGAGAGAGAGAGAGAGAGAGAGAGAGAGAGAGAGAGAGAGAGAGAGAGAGAGAGAGAGAGAAAAAAACAAAAAAAAATTTAAAGGAAACGGATCAATCACTTGGAAACGGTAACCTCCATATCCCATATATGTATGTGTGTATATAACACACACACACACACACACACACACACACACACACACACACACGTCTCAAGTCATCGCTACGCTTTCATCAGTTGGCGTTGCAGCTAACGTGCTTCTTTTCCCCTCGTCATTTAACTACGCCTTAATGTAGTACGAGCTTCTGTGGATACTTATCGCCGGCTATTGGACTGACTAACTGATTACCACTTTTCTTTATACTTCATCTTTCATCTTCTCACTCACTGATTCATACATTAGTTGTTCTTCATTCGCTCATTGGTTCGTTAGCTCACACGTTTAATCGTCATCATCATCATTATCATCATCATCATCATCATTATCATCATCATCTTCATGGTCCTCTGAGTTGATTGCAAAGTTGTCTGTTGTTCGACTGAGATTGAGTAATAAAATCGTCAGTGTGAAATATACTTCTTGTGTTAGTGGTTGTTAGTTAGGTACAGCGGATGCGTAAGGAAGGGTTCAAGCACACAACCCCAATTAGGGTCGTGACAGCGAGTACTGTTTGAGAAGAATGTGTAGGTCTAAAGCCGGATTGGAAAGGGTGCAAAAGAGCATTATTTTATAAGTATTTCATAAGGTTAATGGGAATTTGTCTTTTCCAGGGGTTTAGATAGAACAGGCAGAATGGTAATTGGCCGAAAGTTGCCAAGAACTAAAGTATCACTTGTTTTAGGTAAAGGTATCACTTTAGCTTATTTAAATACAGATGTAAGATACAGGTTCAATGGTACATGGAAGAGACAATTTTATAATGAGCGCATTTAATTTATAAATGTCCGTAGACTTGTTATTTTTTTTTTTAATATTAGAGAAGTTACATTATGTTCTATTAACCGAGGCATATTCGTGAAGTTTGTTTCTGCAAAACTGGTTGATCCTATCATATATTGTATCTCTGCGTCTGCTGTATTAGATTTATTAATAGAGTCAGTCAATAAAAAAATTGAATAAATTCATCATTATAACAAAATAAACTGATTTGTTTTTCTTGTTCTAGGTCTTTTGAAAAATTCGTTAATTGCTTGCCAATACAAGTGATATTAGTGTTTTCAGTTGATAATACAGTTTGAAGAGATATTTTCTTTGCATTTCTTACGAGGATAAGGACTTTATTACGTTGTTTATTATACACATCAAACTGTTTTTGTTTTTCAAGTCCGTCAAGTATGGACATGGCAGCTTTAATTTCAGTTGTTGTCACGTGGGGTTTATGGGCTCTGCACAATGGAATTATGGACCCTCACGTTTATTCGGTGGGAACTGCTAGTACGTCACCCTATGAATTACTTTAATAAATTTATTTGTTTAGCTCGTTCTGTGTTAAGGTTGGGGTACAGAAATAGATAGAAAAATGGTAAAAGAATACTGTCACACTAGCTTTCACACGGCTATGAATCATATGTAGTCCAGCCACTTGATAACAGTTAAAATCACACATTTATTTCTTCTACTCTATACAAGATTCTCTAAGTACTAATCTAACTTAAAATGTCTCAGTCACTGCTAATAGTTCGATCGCTGATAGTCTAGGCAGCTGTTTTATCTTCCTCGGGCACTTTGCTAGTATATTTCATGTAGATTTGGACTACTGTGGTCCGTTTTACAGTTTCTGAAGAGTTGGACTACTGTGGTCCTGCTATGATCAGTTTAAGTGCACTTTCGGAGATTACACTTAACTTTCTGATGGTGCGGTCGAAGTCCTTCTGTGAAGTAGCTTCTGGTACACCTTTGTCGTTGTGTAGTTGGGTTCCCTTGCCACGCTGTGGGGTCTGACAGGGTGTTTTTCAAGGTAGCTCTTTCCGGCTTGTGCGGTAGAGTCTCCTCAACCAACTAGTCGTTTCTGTGGAGGGGGACGCACAGGATAGCTCGGGATAGCTTGCCTGTTCGTCTGTCTGACAAGTTCAGGCCCGTTGTGACTTGAGAGAATTCTAAGATTCCTAAGTCCTGCTTCCTGGTCTATGAGTGTAGAGATTTCTCTAGCTGTGGAGATGTTGCCTCTACCTCGTCTCACACACGACTGATTCAAACTGCGCTAAGATCTGACACAGTCAGAACTGCTCTACCCACTGAGCCTGCTCTGATTGGTTAAAACGGTCCGATTCAAAGCTCAAGTGCTGACTCACTGCGGAGCGTGGGTCGGGCTCGCGGTGTGTGGCTTGCTGTGTAATTTGCTTGCTGCTGTGTACTATACTAACTCTCTACTGTTACAATTACTTACACAAGGCTAAATAGTCGATGAGCAGAGTTAAAACTAGCCAATTCATGACAGGCTCCCTCAACTGAAAAAAGGCGATGACTACTGGATTCGACCTTTTTCTACTACAGAGCCTAGTTTAACACTGCACTATCCTAGGTTCCTATTTACAAACTAGTTAAGTTGCTCTACCTGAGCTGCAATGCTGTGCCAGGTAGCTATGGACACTAGTGACAGGGTATTACTGGGCGGGGACGAATTCTGGTGCTGTGGCCCTTAGTTGTGTTGGGTGGGCGACAGCTGCTGTGTCCTCCACGAGATGGCGACTGAGGTAGTCGGCTCCGTGGTTCTCTTTGCCGGGGATGTACTCGATTTGGAATGAGTACTCCTGAAGGGTGAGTGCCCATCTCATCAGGCGAGAGTTCAAAGACTTGGAGGCTGCCAGGAACGATAGTGGTTGGTGGTCCACCTGAACTGTGAAGTGGGTCCCATACAGGTAGAGTTGGAATTTCTGTATGGCCCAGACTAGTCCAAGACATTCTTTCTCCGACGTGGCGTAGTGGGTCTCGGCGGGTCTCAATTTTCTGCTGGCGTAGGCGACAGGGAATAGCGTCTCTGCATTCTTGGGGTCGCGCTGTAGCAGTACTGCTCCGAGGCCTAAGTCGCTTGCGTCGGTGCGTAGAACGAATGGCTGAGTCAAATCGGGTAGGTGGAGTACTGGCGCCGATGTCATTCTGTCCTTGAGTGTTTGGAATGCTGTCTCACATTCCGCTGTCCAAACTACTTTGTCCGGGGCGATTTTCCGGGTTCCATTTGTCAGTGGTACGGCGATGCTGTTGTAGTTGGGGATGAACTTCTGGTAGAAGCCGCAGAGTCCTAGAAACGACTGTACTTCCTTTTTGGTCTTGGGCCTAGGAGCGTCGAGTAGGCGTTTCACGGTCTTTTCTACCGGTCGCAGGCTTCCTTGACTTATGGTGTGTCCCAGAAATTCTAGCTCGGTGAATCCAATCTGACATTTGGTGGGTCTTGCCGTCAATCCCGTGTCTCTGAGGCGGGCGAGGAGTTGTTGTAGGAGCGTGACATGTTCCTCCCACGTAGGTGTTGCGATGAGGATGTCGTCCATAAACGAGTGTAGGTGCTCGCTGCTCAGGGGTGCCAGGAGTTTTCGCATCATGGCGCTGAAGATGCTGGGTGCGTTGTGGAGTCCGAATGGAAGCACGTTGAACTCGAAGTGTCCTTCCATAGTGCTAAACGCTAGGTACTTTCGGACTTGTGGTTGTACTGGTATCTGGTAGTATCCTTTGCTGAGGTCGATGCGTGAGAAGTACTTAGCGCGCTGTAGCTTGGCAAATAGGTCTGTCTGGTCCGGGAGTGGCTCTGGCTGGAACTGCGTTACCGCATTCAGGAGTCTGAAGTCGATGCACAGTCGATGCTCTCCGTTGGGTTTTCGCAACAATACCGTGCCCGCGCTGTAGGGTGAAGTAGACTCTGAGATGATTCCGGCTGCCAGTAAGGTGTCTATCTCTTCCTTGATGGCTCGCTGCTGAGACAGTGGCATCGGGTAGAGCTTCTGGCGGACGGGTGTTGGGTCGGTCACCGTTAAGGTTACTTCGACGAGGTCTGTCCTCCCTGGTCGGTCTGTTAGCACAGTCTGATGTTGTCGAATGACCTGTAGTACTTGCTGTTGCTGTTTAGCGGCTAGGTCTCCGTTGAGTATCACGTCTTTGTAGGTTTCTTTGGAGTGCAGGGGGTACTCTACTGCATTGGTCTCCATGCTTTCTCCTTCTTCCGCGATGGCGATGGCTAGCAAGTTGTGAGTGCTGGGGGTCGCTGGTCTGTCCGTATACTTCTTGAGGAGATTGATGTGGTGGTATCGGGCTCTCCCGTTCACCTCTACTTGGTAGACTGTCTTGGATTTCTTGGCAGTCACCCGGTACGGTCCTCTCCAAGCGATGTCCAGCTTGTTGGTTCCACTTGGAAGTAAGAGTAGCACTTGATCGCCGACTTGCAGTTCTCTGTCCTTCGCGTGGCGGTTGTAGTACTTCGCCTGACGGGCTCTTGCCTTCTTCAGTGCTTCACCAGCTTTCTTCCACGTTGCTTTGAGGGTTTCCTGCAGGTCTGCGACGTACTTGGTGGCACCTCTTGGTGTGTCGTCTATCTTGGCTTCCGTCCAACTTCTGCGTAGGGCTTCTAGCGGTCCTGCTAGAGGTCTGCCGAATAGCAATGTTGACGGGGTGTAGCCTGTGGCTGCATGGGGCGTTTCTCGGTATGCGAACAGTGCCGCATTCACGTAGGTGTCCCACGCTTCTGGATTGTCGTCGGCGACTTTCCTGAGGATGGTGAGAAGGGTTCCATTCAGTCTTTCTACTTGTCCGTTGCTGGCTGGGTGGTATGGTGGTGTGCGAATGTGATGAACTTGTATCAACTCGAACACGTCTTGCATCAGGCGGCCGGTGAACTGAGATCCGTTGTCCGTTCTAATGCTGTCCGGGAATCCGACTCTGGTAAAGATGGCGATGAGTGCATCTGCAATCTTCTTGGTGTCAATCGCTGGCAACGGGACTGCTTCGCACCACATCGTACATGCGTCGACGAGTGTGAGTAGAAATCTGTTCCGCTTCTTGGTCATGGGCAGTGGTCCGACGATGTCTACTGAGACTTGCTGGAATGGCACGCCGACTACTACTGATGGTCCTAAGGTAACTGGTACGGTGTGATGTCGCGGGGAATATCGTTGACATTGGTGGCAAGATTTCACGTAGCGCTTGACATCCTCCGTGATTCCTGGCCAATAGTAGTGTGCGCTGATTCTCTGCACTGTGGCTCCAATTCCCATGTGTCCGCTGAGTGGCATGCTGTGGCCTAGTTCTAGTACTTGGGCTCGAAGGGTGGCTGGTAGTACTAGTTGGGTGTGATCTCCATCTCCTTGTCGATGTAGAACTCCCTCTTCCATGTAGAAGTCTCCCTTGTGCGGGGGTGTGTGCGCCTTGGGTAGCTTCTGGAAGCACTTCGCTATCGAGGTGTCTTCTTTCTGTGCTGTTTTGATCTCTTCGAGTCCTGGATTCGGAGCGAACTCGGGCTGGGGTGGTTGGGTTTTAGCTTGGGCCCTGGTTTGCACTGCAGCTATCTCTACAGTTTTGGGGGGCGTGCCTAAGAACACATACCTACAACCTAGCACTAGATCATACAGGGGTTTCTGTAAAACAGCTGCTTGGATTCGTCCTGTGACGTACCTACTCTCTACTTCGATCCATGCTATTGGGCAAGTAGTCGTCGGTTTCGTCAAGTCTGCTCCTTGTAAGTCGACTGTCTTGTCCGTCAAGTCCGCGCGCGATACAAGAGATTCGCTAACTATCGCGTCGTATGATAGACCTGTGTCATACAGACAGTTCGCTTCTTTTCCGTTGACCTTGACCGTGTCTGTCACCGATGGGTGATCTCCGATCGTGTGTGGCTTGTTACCGCTGCTTTGAGTTAGAACTCTGTGCGCTGGCCGGCTTTCGCGCTCTTCCCTACGTTGTGCGGCCAACTTGAAACATTCTGCGGTGGAGTGATTGTTTCTGTTGCAGAACGAACAATACCGTCTCTGTTCTGCGGGACCTCTTTTCCCGAATTCCGTGTTGGGTCCTTTATTTTGCCCAGGTCTGGGGTTATTCGGCTTATTCGCGGTGCGCTCTTCCCGGTTAGGGCTTCGTTTCTGTGCCTCTTTCCCGTTAGGCTTTAGGTCTCGCCTGAAGCTCTTGGCTTCTCCGTGGGCGGCCACGTACCTATCTGCGACCTTGACCAGATCTTCCAGTCTTTCCGCGCCCTGCTCTACTGAGAATGTCCTCAGCTCGGGGGTCATGGTTTCCCGTAGCTGTTCCCATACTAACAGTTCTGTCAGTCCATCATACGTCTTAGCCGTGGCTGACTGGCTAATCCACTTATCCAGCATTGTGGACAACCGATCCGCGAACTGCGCATAGCTCTCTCCTTTCACTCTCCGATTGGTGCGGAACTTTTGCCGGTAGCATTCTCCTGTCAGTTCGAATCCCGTTAGGAGTGCCTCTTTTACTTGGTGATAGTCAGTCACTCTGTCAGTCGGTAGCTTACTGTAGATGTCATAAGCCTTTCCTCTAAGCCCTTGACTAAGCTTAAAAGACCAATGAGTGGGATCTAGTTTATACTCTGTTGCTAGACGCTCAAACCTAGTCAGATAGAGATCTAGACCTTCCTCTCTCTCATTGAATGTTCCCAGTGGAAATGACATTCCTTGTACAGGTTTGGATGCTACCTCTAGCTGATCTGAGTGGGGAGGGGTTGAGGAAGAACTTGAAGCTCCTGATCCCAATCTTCTTAGCTCTAACTCATGCTGTCTTTCTTTTTCCTTTTCTTCCCTCTCTTTTTCTTTTTCTGCCCGCTCATACTCCCATCTCCTAACTTCTGCTTCTCTCTCTGCTGCTACCTTCTTCTGTTCTGCTTCTAGCTCTAATTTCCTCGTTTCTCTCTCTGCCTCTAATTTCTTCTTCTCTGCTTCTAGTTCTGCTTTCCTCTGTTCTGCTTCGAGTTTCTTCTGTTCTCTCTCTGCTGCTCTCTCTGCCTTAGCCTCCTGTTTCTCTACCTCTGCATTTATATACGCAATTAGGTCTGCCCCTGCTAAGTGTAAAGCTTCTCCCAATTCCTTGAAACGCAATCTCAAGGCCACTGGGTCCGACATTGCCAAACGTGTCTATGAACAACCTCTGAATCACGTGGAATACCAAAACACTAGCAATATTGCAATTCAATAAAAACAATGCAAAGACCATAAACTTCTCAATCAATAATAGAATAAAACAAGAGTCAAATGGCATACAACAGTTATTTAAGGAAAACCTGCAAAAGAACAATGCAACATACAGGCACAAAAATATTTGAAGCAAAAAAGTTTTTAACTAAAGAATAGTGCACCCAACTGATCAGTCCTTGTTACCACTATTCTAAGTTATTCTACTACTCCTACTGTTATCTAATTTTATTGTACTTAGGTCCGGTTATACCCAATTCCTATTATACACAGATCCTGGCTAGGCTCGCCAATTAAAGTGTCACGTGGGGTTTATGGGCTCTGCACAATGGAATTATGGACCCTCACGTTTATTCGGTGGGAACTGCTAGTACGTCACCCTATGAATTACTTTAATAAATTTATTTGTTTAGCTCGTTCTGTGTTAAGGTTGGGGTACAGAAATAGATAGAAAAATGGTAAAAGAATACTGTCACACTAGCTTTCACACGGCTATGAATCATATGTAGTCCAGCCACTTGATAACAGTTAAAATCACACATTTATTTCTTCTACTCTATACAAGATTCTCTAAGTACTAATCTAACTTAAAATGTCTCAGTCACTGCTAATAGTTCGATCGCTGATAGTCTAGGCAGCTGTTTTATCTTCCTCGGGCACTTTGCTAGTATATTTCATGTAGATTTGGACTACTGTGGTCCGTTTTACAGTTTCTGAAGAGTTGGACTACTGTGGTCCTGCTATGATCAGTTTAAGTGCACTTTCGGAGATTACACTTAACTTTCTGATGGTGCGGTCGAAGTCCTTCTGTGAGGTAGCTTCTGGTACACCTTTGTCGTTGTGTAGTTGGGTTCCCTTGCCACGCTGTGGGGTCTGACAGGGTGTTTTTCAAGGTAGCTCTTTCCGGCTTGTGCGGTAGAGTCTCCTCAACCAACTAGTCGTTTCTGTGGAGGGGGACGCACAGGATAGCTCGGGATAGCTCGCCTGCTCGTCTGTCTGACAAGTTCAGGCCCGTTGTGACTTGAGAGAATTCTAAGATTCCTAAGTCCTGCTTCCTGGTCTATGAGTGTAGAGATTTCTCTAGCTGTGGAGATGTTGCCTCTACCTCGTCTCACACACGACTGATTCAAACTGCGCTAAGATCTGACACAGTCAGAACTGCTCTACCCACTGAGCCTGCTCTGATTGGTTAAAACGGTCCGATTCAAAGCTCAAGTGCTGACTCACTGCGGAGCGTGGGTCGGGCTCGCGGTGTGTGGCTTGCTGTGTAATTTGCTTGCTGCTGTGTACTATACTAACTCTCTACTGTTACAATTACTTACACAAGGCTAAATAGTCGATGAGCAGAGTTAAAACTAGCCAATTCATGACAGTTGTCATCCAGATGGGAACTGTTGCATGTTTTACCCCCCTTCATCCGGTGTGGAGCTTGTTCATAGATGACCGAAAGCAAAAGTTTAAAAAATATTTCAGCTGTACCTTAGGGTTATTATATGCTCTTAAATGGTTAAAATCAATCAAATTTAAGTCCTGTAAATATGCGGACATATCAAAATTGTTAAAGTTTCTATAAATAATGTAAGTATGTGCTTTAAATTGTGGATTTGGAAGCTGGCATGAACATGTGCAAATAATGGTACTTGTATTATGATCGCTGACAGACACGTCAGACGTAGAAGCAGAGGAAATTATATTAATATTGTAAGTGAATATATTATGCTCACGAAAAGTTGTGTTTCTCTTAATCTTGTCGGGTCTTGAATAAACAGAGTTATTCCAAGCAAGCTTGTTATTGTATTCTATTGTGAATGAGACTGTACAAGATTAATGTTAGAGCCACCTAATCTATCCTATCCCGTTACTCGAAAATCGTTGGGGGGCACCACAGATGATAGTTTAACCAGCGCACTCCATCTTTCTCTGTCCTCAGCAATTCTTATGGCTTCGCTCAGTGTCAAACCAGTCCATTCTCGAATGTTGTTCTCCCACCTCTTTTTCTGTCTCCCTCTTCTTCTGCCTTCTTGCACCGTGCCTTGCAGGATGGTCTTTGCAAGACCTGAATATGCTTTGGTGACGTCGGAGTTTTCGTTTCTTCACCACTGCGAGCACGTCATTGTGCTGTCCAATTCCTTGTGTGATGGTCTGTCGGACTTCGGCGTTGGTGAAGTGCTGGGTATAGGAAATACCCAGAAGTCTTTTGAAGCACCTCATCTCCATGCTTTTTATTCTTCGTTGTAGACTAGGTCTGCTGTGATGGTCCAGTTTTCGCAAGCGTATTGGAAGATTGAGATGACAAGGGAGCGCAGCAGCCTTACCTTAGAGTGTAGATTGATGTCCTGTCTTTCCAAATGGGCTTCAACCTTGTCAGGGCAGCAGTGGTTTGTGCGATCCTGGAGAGGACTTCCTGTCGGGACCCATTGTCTTATACAATAGCTCTCAAATTTTGGAAGCTATGTACCACGTTGAAGGATTGGCTTTGGACTTTGATGTCCGTGTTGATGCCATTGCTGCCCACAGAGCTGCATGCCAGACTCGGTCAAAGGCTTTCTTGAAGTCTACAAACAAATGATATAGATACTGTTGGTTCTGTAAGTATTTCTCCCAGATTATTCTGAGGTTGAAAATCTGCTCAGTGATACTTCGACCTGCTCTGAATCCTGCTTGTTCTTCAGCTATGGTTTGTTCAGCTTGAGTTTTCAACCTGTTGAGGATTATTTTTAGAAGGACTTTGCTGGGATGGCTGATGATGCGGTAATTTTCACACGACTGAAAGTTACCCTTTTTGAGAAGAGTGATGACAAGCGACTGTGTCCCTGGTGTAGGCCACTCCCCACAGCCAGATCTTGTTACAGCTAATGGTGAGGGCGTCAATCATCGCTTCTCCTCCTGTTTGAAGCAATTCTGCAGGTATGTTGTCCACTACCGCTGACTTCCCCTTATTCAGTGATTGCACTGCTGCCTGTACGTCTTCTCGGAGAAGGATTTCTTCTGTGTCTCCGTGTGGTGTGTAGTTTTAAAGGTCAGAGCAATACTCTGTCTATCTACCCAAGACTTCTTGTTCTTCTGTAAGGCACCAGACTTGCTTTGAATGAGGGAGACCTTGGGTTGTTCAACACTTGTCAGCCGCTTCACAGTCTGGTAGGCCTTCTTGCTCTTGTTCTTGTTCAGACTGTTCTCTATTTCCCGGCACTGATCTTCTATCAAGTTCCCCTTTGCTGTGCGCATGCCTTTTCTGATGTCATTGTTGATTTTTTGGTAGGCATCAGCTTCCTGTGATGTGTTCTTTTTCTTTTTCAGCTCTTTTCGTTTTTTCACACGGGTCCAAAAGTTCAGGTGTGATCCACGGTTTCTTCTTTGGGCGGTGCTTGCCAAGTATATCAGTGGTAGCATCTGTCACAGCTGTTGAAGGTGGTGGTCATGGTGTTTACATCTACTTTACCAGCTCTAAAAATGAGCAGTGGTGCAAATGTCTCTCCTATTGTGGCTTGGAATATTTCTGTCACCTCCGGGTCTTGCAGTTTGTTCAGGTCGAAATTCAGTCTAGTGCACTTTGCTGTGTTTACGCTCTTCAAGTGGAGCCTGAAATGCATCGTCATGAGATCGTGGTCACTTCTGATGTCTGCTACTGGAGAAGTGCGTGTTCTGCCAATGTTGACACTTGATCTGAAGTGTGTCTTGACCATGATATAGTCAATGTGGTTGCGATGAACACCGCTATCACCTAATATAAAGTTTAAATTGCAAGGATTGACTTTGTCCATCATCTGTAAGAAATTACTGAACCAATCGCAGTTGCTGGCATTAATTCTGTAGAAAAATCCTAACTATATCTTTATCCTATCCTATCCCGTAACTTGAAAGGCGTTTGGGCTCCCCAGATGATCACCAGATGCATTCAATACATTTGAATTCAAGGTCATTTCTCCGTTTAATAAAGTTATTTAAATTATTATGAACATAGACGCCAATTCCGGTATGTCCAGGAAAATTAGCATCCTATCTTATAAAATTATAATGTGGTAACTGATTTAGACGTATGTTTTGAATCACGTAATTTAGTTTCCGTCACGCCGAATATATTTAGGCATCCATGGCGCTGCAAAAGAGATTAAGAAGAAAAACGCGTATCTAGTACCTAGTAGCCAATTAGTTTCAGTTTTAGTAATCATTCAGATTTCTAGCGATTTCTAATGTCACGTCTAATCATGAATTAGGTGATTTTTCACTTAAATTAAAAGAAAGAAGTGAGAAAAAAATCTAAAAACAAAATTAATTCTGCAATAACGCACGCTAAGTCACATTATATAGAAATCAGCCTACTGTTGCATTTGAACTTACTTTCAATTTCAGAACTATTTTGTTGGTAGGTTTGCAATAGATCTTCTTTCCTTTGAACACACTCTTTCAACTTTATATCATGTTCTTATAATTGACACATTTCTGGCATTAAAGCAGGAAAAAAAAACGGTTTTAAAAAAATTCGTCTTATTGCCAATCATGTGGAACGTTGTTGTTGTTCTTGTTGTTGTTGATGATGCTGTTGTTGCTCAAATAATGTACACGGTCACTGACAGATAGATAACACTGATAAAAAAAAATAAATCAAAAACAACTCGTTCAATTGATCGTAAAGGGAAGTAATATGATGATTAGTTATCAAGAGAGATTATTAGTTGTCAAGGGAGGTAATATACTTAAAAGCTTATGCCAGTTTCCGCTGTTGGCTATGACAGATGGGTTACCAGCTGTGAAACGTTCTTTGGCAGTCTTTAGGGACTTACGACTAAATATGATGAGTACGACGATCTGTCTACTGTGTAACACTTATTTTAGACTGCGGATTCGTGTTTGTTAATTCCAGAGCTATATATATAATTATATATATCTCGGAAACTACTGGTTTTGGTATTGGGCGACCGGCGTCCGGAGGGAACATTTGCGGACTTTTCTCTGAAACTAATGAACATATTTCTTCGAAACTTAGTATTTATTTAGGAAATAATGAACCCTACCAGATGACAAAAAAGAATGCCTGTTTGGTTGACGTCATCATGGTGATGTCATAATTTGTTGTGTGTTTTTTTTTCTTCTCTTTTTAATCCTATTTTCATACATACATGATTATTGCTTTAGGTCCAGCGGACTCTTCGGAGCCAAATCAGGACCAGTATAGCCGAATCAGGACCACAAAATCAAGACCACAACTTCTCTGAAAGAGGACTCGCCCCTGATCCGCATAAAAGATCTGCCGAAACAACCCTAGTGGTAACACTGAAGGCACTCCACCAGCCGGTCACTTTACAATAAAGACATCCTACGCAGGGGACGCTGATATTATACTCTAATTTATAGGACGCCCGTTTACAAAAACAAAATAGAATATAAATATGATTATTAAATATCAACACAACACATACATATAAAATGCCAACATTGCCAAATAATAACATTATAGGAAGCCCAAGTGACCAGCTGGCAGAAAGCGTCCAATATTCCCAAGCTGATCCAACAGACTTCACACACAAATAAGGAGTTTTGTCCCGAAAGAGTTTTCAAGAAAAAAGGTAGGTGACTGGTCTAGCGAAGAAGAAGATAGTATAGTAGATTTATAGAACAGAGTAGGAATGAGAAAGAACAAAGGAGAAAGACAGCGACAGTAGGATAGGAATTTAAAGCACTAAATTTCCAGAAAGTGGGGATACTATTTATACAGAAACCCCCGGCACCCCAACGGGAGTAAACCTAATTTCTCCCAAACTACGAAGGGATTTGGTTCCAGTTTGGTACGTACTTAGACTTTACTTGTGCCTCGATGTTAAAATCAAACTTAAACAAATCGAGTGATGCAATCATCGTGACATCCTTTCTTCTTTTTATTACATTGAATTTTTAAATGTGTTATTTTGTTTTAAACTTTCGTGTATAATTAGAGTGTACAGTTGCTTTGAGCTTTGCACGAAACCATGGTATGATTGAGTTGTCAGGTTGACGCCATAATTTATATTTTTCATATTATTTTGTTGCTTGCTTGCTTTCTTTCTGTATATCCTTCTCATAAACCCCTCTCCCTCTCCAGCCCTCCACCTCCACCGTCCCCCCCCCCTCTTTTTAAATTTTTTATAAGCGGTTTAGGAAAACAAAACACGACCAACGCAAGTTTGTCTGTTTGTTATTTCATCGTTTGTTTGTTTTTCTCTTAGTGAGCGTTTATTAAAATAGGCGTTCAAAGTTATGAAGAATTTCTACTATCGGAGTTTCCTTTTCTTCGGTTGTTTTTTTCTTCCTTTTTTGTACGTTGGTCTAAGCGTAACATCCCGCATTTGTATCTTTCATCATCATCATCATCATCATCATCATCATCATCATCATCATCATCATCATCATCATCATCATCATCATCGTCGTCGTCGTCGTCGTCGCCATCAACTTCATCATCATCATCATCATCATTTCCATCATCATCATCATCATCATCATCACCGTTGCCGTCGTCATCGTCATCGTGGAGAAAGCGCGCTTGTGTCACAGAGAGTTACAGAATGCACGGCAGAGGAAAAGAATTTTTGGCTCACACCAATCTAGCGATTGGCGATGATGAATAGAAAGCGTCGGGCTGTGAAGAAATGCAATGAACAAATGAAGAAGGAGATGAAGAAGGAGAGGAAGAAGGAGGAAGAGGATGAGAAGGAGACAGAGAAAAAAAAAAAGGAAGGACGTGAAAGAAGAGAGAGAGAGAGAGAGAGAGAGAGAGAGAGAGAGAGAGAGAGAGAGAGAGAGAGAGAGAGAGAGAGAGAGAGAGAGAGAGAGAATAAGAACGAATGAGGAGGAACGTAAATGGAGAAGGAAGTGTGATGAAGAGAATAAATTATTTTTTTTAAATTTAAAAAGCACATTCGGAGAAGCAGAACAAGAATGTTATTTTCGCGAATCTTTACGTAAATAAACTATTAAAGCACATGAAGAAGGATGAATAGTTTCAAGACGTTTACTATTTACAAATAATTAAATTAGAAAAAACCCAACTCGCACACAGGTTTGAAGTATGCATTTAGCATCGTTTTCCTTTGAAAAAGGATTTTATAATGAACTCCAAAGCTTACTGATGTGTGTGTTTTTGTTTTGTTTTGTTTGTTTTTTTCTGACGAACTCGCTGTATTGTCTTTATCTTTACTTTTTATTTTTCTTTCTTTTTTTTGTGCCCGGAAAATGTGGAAGGAATAAAACCAGAGAGCCTGCATTGTGAGGGAAGGAATGGAAGAGAGTTTCTGTAGGAAAAGAAATAAGAGAGGAGTCAAAAGAAAATAGCGGGTATGAGGGGTGGAGGGTGAGGATGGGGCAAAAAAAAGGAGCAGGAGAGAGAGAGAGTGAGGGAGAGAGAGAGAGGGAGAGAAAGAGAGGGAGGGAGGGGGCAGGTTAAGAAGATTAGTTTAGCCGTCTGTTGCTGCATCTGTCGGATCCACTTCTTCAACGAGCTATGCGCCACGGAATCTTCTGCCGAAGGAACTTCGGCGAGACTTCTTCCCATACTGGTCTCTGGCTCCGCCAAGGACTGTTCTGGACTCTGCTAAGAGCTCTGATTGTAACACACACGCACACAAACACACACACATACTCACACACACACGCACACAAACATACACTCGCACTCACGTATGTAGACTAATATTCTTAAAATACCTAAGCGTCAATACGCCTAACAATTGAACAATCATTTGTAAAACGTCAAACTACCACCCTCATTTGTCAAATTAATGTTGATTTTGTAGACGATCTTTTTCTATTCACATTATTTTCATTGGAGGGGAACATTATATGAATTCACCCTCCAAGTCCTAGTTAGAAATGTGTAACATGGGTGCACAATTAACCTGGAAAATAAGCTTAATCTATTAAAAAAAAAAAAAAAAAAAAAAGCTTAATCTATAACATTGGTACAACTCAGTATGGTCCCAATGGCGATTTCCTGTCAAAGTTGACAGAACTACATCGCCATATACTTTAAAGATTAACAAAAATCTTTTTCTACATTATATCCTGTTCGGTACCACATGTTTTTTTTAATTATAAAAACAAGGAACATCGTCTAAAAAGTCATGAAAGAAAGTCGATACAAGCATCTGTCAAATGCGGTGCGTATGACGGCCTACTAGCGCCAAAACCGAGAGTTACCATTATCACGAGATAATTGAAATTATCACGTGTTCTGTGTAATTTACAGAGATACCGGTAATCTGCAGTGTTAATGAATAATTTTCAGTATTTGCCATGCTTTCCTAGCGCCAAAACCTGATAATTACTAATATCATGAGATAATTACAATTATCAAGAGATAATTACAATTATAAAAAAATAATTACAATTATCAAGCGATAATTACAATTATCAAGCGATAATTACAATTATCACTGAAAATTATAAATATCAAGCTGAGCATGCGCGGCCCGATGCGCGATGCGCATGCGCAGCAGCGGCACTGTTTCCAGCACGCCTGGGGTTTTGACCCTGGTAAAGCGTGGCCCAAAATGAAAATTAGTAATTAACACTGTGAATTACCGGTATCTCTGTGAACACGTGTTAATTACACGTGTTACTTACAATTATCTCTGTTTTGCAGGTTTTTACGCAAGTAAGCCGCCTTACCAGAATTTAGCATGATCGCGTGAAAATTATAATTATCAAGTGAAAATTTTAATTATTATGTGATAATTACAATTTTCAGTTTTGGCGCATTTCCAGGCGGATTGATAGAGCCAAAACTGAAAATTAAACATGATCACACGAACATATTAGTAATTTTTTAATGATAATTGTAATTCTCTCTTGATAATAATTATTGTAATTATCACATGATATTTGTAATTATCACATGATATTTGTAATTATCACATGATATTTGTAATTATCACATGATATTTGTAATTATCACATGATATTTGTAATTATCACATGATAATTGTAATTATCAGGTTTTGGCGCTAGTAGGCCGCCATAGGTGCGGATGCCATCGGCTCACAAGGCGCGTAATTTTTTTTAGCAAACCTATATATACCATCCTAGCCACCAAATAGCATCTACTGATACATACATACATACAAACTCCTCAATCATATACGTCTCCTCTCTGAAAATCCTTAACGGGAAGAGAGGGGACTATAAACTGATTTAAATAAATAAATAAATAAAATAGCATCTCATTAAGTTAGGAGTCCGTCATAGCGAAGGGAGGCGTTAGTATCAGCTTCTTTGAGTGCTAGCTTTATGAGGGCGTTTTCCATCCGCACCGCCCTTCACTAATATAGCATTAGTTTCCCTTGTTCAAACGAGAACCAGGTACTATAGGCAGCCAGTCACAGGTGTGTGGAATGGAGTGATAGTTGTGCGATGTTTCGTTTTTCTAGTTTACGACACCGCCACCCATCCCCTCACCCGCCTCCCTACTCTTACCCCCAATCACCAAATACAGCAGATTAAAGCGGCGCAGGGGACAGGGTTCTCCTACTGTCAGACACTGTTTTCTACTGTTTCCCCCGTGAAGTCCCCAAGGAAGACATCTGCAGTCCATGTACCAAACAAGCCTCGTCCTGTACACTTCTAATCACCCACAAGCATCCCCTCTCTCTCTCTCTCTCTCTCTCTCTCTCTCTCTCTCTCTCTCTCTCGCTCTTTCTCTCTCTCGCTCCCGCCGCCCTCCAAACTCTTGTTTCAAAGACCGACTCTTTGCGTGTTAGTTTTGTTTGCCCGAAGTTCATGAATAGTTTAATCTGGCCCCAACAACATCTGGTTACTGCGTGCCAGTACTTCTACGTTCGCCAGGAGTCGAGGTCCCTTTCCCTCCGCTTTTTACATAGAAATCCAGCCGTTCCCGCGCAAATACAATGACTGATGGTTAGCTTCACTTTGGGTAGATGGAAAATAGCGAGTTGGGTCCTTTGGGGTCAACGGAACAGGTTGGCAATCGGTTGTCCGTCATTATTATTCTTTTTTTTGCAGGACACCCTTGTTTCTAGAATATTCTAATTCTCTCTCTCTCTCTTTCTCTGTGTGTGTGTGTGCGTTTGGTAGGGTCGTTTTATGTAGTTGTGCAGTTGTCTGGGCCATTCAACAATGCGCATCGAGCAGCAAGCTGGCGCCTCCGGCTTCTCTCGATCGGCACCTTGAGCAACTCTTTGAGCTGTAATAGCGCTGTATACAAACCATTAATGTATATATGTTCCTTCCCTTGGGCCGACGTTTGAATGTACACTCCAATATCACGTGATTTGCCACACCCTTTCATCACTGCTCTATACCGCATTGGTTGAAACGTAAGTCCCTATGGAACATAGCTCACGGTCCTAACAGATCTTTAATAATAATAATAATACAGGATGCTATATACGCGCCTTTCCCCAAATCAATCAGGCTCAAAGCGCGGCGATCTATACCAACATACACGCTCACCTGTCTCATCCACCCTCACACACACCAAATAAACATCCAGCACTCAAACAGGTGGTGTAAAGGCAGGGAGATCGCTATTTGAAGACGGAAAGAAAATCGAATTTTTATTTTTGAAATTTTTATATTGACTGCGTCCTGTACCATTATTGAAGGGAGGGAGGAAACCGGAGTGCCCGGAGAAAACCCTCGGTGACCTCAATAGTCTCGTGCCTAAGTCACATATGTTCGCCCCTTGCGGGAATCGAACCCGCGACCTTCGGCATAGGAAACCGGCGACTAATCCACTGCGCCACGAGGCCACCCCAATTGCCTCTTTACAGATCCTTACAGGTCAATTTAAATAGCTGCGATATCTGATTTTATCACACAGTGACCAAAGAAGCTGTAACCACAATATATATACATTCACAGGTTACAGACACTCCTTTATGTATGTACACAGCAAACACATATTCATCACTCAAACATGACTGTGGTGTACACAGGCAAGACGCTATTAGAAGACGAAAATCTAAATCAAATTTCATGTTTGAAATTATGTTAGACAGACTGCATCCAATACCATTATTGAATGGAGATAGGAAACTGGAGTACCCGGAGAAAACCCTCGGTGACCTGAACACTTTTGGAACACTTGAGTTATGTTAGTGCCTTTTTCTACTTGATCATCCAGTGCTGGGAAACGCTGAACATTTCTAGCTCGAATGTTCGCTGTATAACACAATGTTTGAAATTATTCCACGGCACCAGGGACGCTTTTTTTTTCTTTTTTTTTTTTCTCGAATTGTACGTGCATTGCGCTGAATCCGAGATCATTATGAATAAATGATGACCCTTGTTTCCCGGGAGACCCTCCTCGGGTTTTCTCATCAGTTCCATCGAAAGCCACCGTACAGATGGATCGCGGGAAACCAACACTCAATATCATAGACCGCCGAGATCTGAGACTGAAACAGTGTCACTGAGACCTCAGTAGGCCCCTGTTACTCGGGACACGGGTTTGTCGTATCTTCATTATCACCGTCCTACGCTTGTTTCTAAGCATCGTTAGATTCTCTCTCTCTCTCTCTCTCTCTCTCTCTCTCTCTCTCTCTCTCTCTCTCTCTCTCTCTCTCTCTCTCTCTCTCTCTCTCTCTCTCTCTCTCTCTCTCTCTCTCTCTGTCTGAATCGAAATGTGTATTGGATCAAGGCATATAATTATGGTACCTCGCTAGTTTCTTTCTGATCAGTGTCTATGCATATATTATTAAATGTATAAGATGTGGTTTATTGTATTATTAGTAGTATTTATTTAATCGTTCTTATATAGCGCTTTTCCAGCTCAAGAGCTGCTCAAGGCGCTGGCCGATACAGGATCTAACTCAAGCCGCCCGAGACGCCAACTTGTAGCCTTTGGGCGCATGGTCTGACGCCCCTACGACTGAGCACAATCCTGGGCAGCCAGTGATGGGGGAGAAGGACCTAGGTGCATGCTGGGTGTGTTCTTGTCACCGGCACTCACCCGTCTAGGACATGAGCGTCAGGATCTTTAAAGTCCGTTATGATGGAATGTATGCGACACAGACTAGACCTCGGTTTATACTCTCATACGAAGGAGTAGGAAAACAGGAGTAAAGTGTCTTTCCCAGGGACACAACACAATGGCCCGGGCCAGGGCTCGAACCCGAGACCTTCTTTACATTATGTATTTATGTATATTAACTATAATGCCTATTATGTTTTAATTTTAACTGACTTTTACCATGTGTGGTGTGTGTGTGGGTGTGTGTGGGCGTGCGTGTGTGTGTGTGTGGAGAAAGAGGCTTATGTAGTCTTTAAAATACGTGTTTATATTTTGGCAAGCCGAATACTTCTTTGGGCAGCCCAACTTTTAAATAAACCAGTCGATCAATTTCTCTCTCTCTAATTTTTTATGATCACTCTCTCTCCCTTTAATAGCTCTCTCTCTCCCTCTTTCTCTCTTTCTCTCTCTCTCTCTCTCTCTCTCTCTCTCTCTAAGTGTGGAGTTTCTTTTTTTCTTTTTTTAAAGGATGACATACATGTTTGTTTGGTTTTTTTTTTAAATAAAAAAATAATAAGCCCTAAGATGTTTTTTTTAATATTGAAGTGGTTTACTTGTGTATCAATTGTGTGTGTATGTTTGTGAGTGTGTGTGTGTTTGTGTGTGTGTGTGTGTGATAGTGTCACTGTCGACGAGTTTTCATCACTGTAAATATCATCACCATTATTTATTTTCAATTTTATGTTGCTATTAGGCCTACACTTTAATTGCGTTGTTTTGAATGTTTATATGCAGATGGACACTGCAGGAAAGCTCTTGTAAATGTTGGGGGGACAATAAAGAATACTGTATTCTGTATTCTGTATTCTGAATAGTATCCCAAATCCAAACTGCAAATTCAAACGATAATCCATACAATATAATGGGTATTACCCATCACAGGAAGGAAATAGGCCTATTTCTGCCTTTTGCACGTACGGCCTATATTGTTTGAGACACATGCTTGGGTAATTTATGATTGTCAAACAAGAAGGGGTTCCTGGGATTTCTATAGCCTAATGAATGAAACATGCAGTGACGGATGGCACATGAACATTTGTATGCAACGACGACTGCATGACGACAGCTCTCATGCTGCAATATGCATTGAATATTCATCACCTGTTATCTGCCACGCGCCCGGCGCCCAAACACTCTCTTCAATTATATTATGTTGTAAAACGAAAGGATGATGTGAAAGAGTGGGTCTGCCTAGATCTCTCTCTCTCTCTCTCTCTCTCTCTCTCTCTCTCTCTCTCTCTCTCTCTCTCTTTCTCTGTCTGTCTGTCTGTCTGTCTGTCTGTCTCTCTCTCTCTCTCTCTCTCTCTCTCTGTCCGCCTGTCTCTGCCTGTCTTTTTCTCTCTGTCTTTGTCTCTTGTCTCCGTCTCTCTGTCACTTTCTCCGTGTCTCTGTCTTTCTGTCTGCATCTCTCTCGCTCCTTCTCTCTCTCTCTCTCTCTCTCTCTCTCTCTCTCTCTCTCTCTCTCTCTCTCTCTCTCTCTCTCTCTCTCTCTCTGTCCGCCTGTCTCTGCCTGTCTTTTTCTCTCTGTCTTTGTCTCTTGTCTCCGTCTTTCTGTCACTCTCTCCGTGTCTCTGTCTTTCTGTCTGCATCTCTCTCTCTCTCTCTCTCTCTGTCTCTCTCTCTCTCTCTCTCTCTCTCTCTCTCTCTCTCTCTCTCTCTCTCTCTCTCTCTCTCAATCTACCATATAGGCTGTTTTTATACGGCGTAAAGAGTTTATTACTACGTATGAATGATTTTCCATTTGAAATTTCTTTTCGGTGACAAATGGGCACTTTCTCTTTCAAAATTTCAGTTTTTGTAATAAATGGGCACTTCCTTGCATAAAAATAAACTTGTTCATGCGTACATGATGTTTGTTGCGTACATAATACAATGTTCGATGGTAAAGCCTTTGAAATTCGCGTTCTGCCGTCCTGTTCTGCTATTTATTTGCGTGCCATTGCATTCAGAAGGAGCGCAGAAGAGGCGAAGGAGAAGAAGTGAAGAGAAAAGAAAGAAAAGAAAAATCGATGCATGGGCTGCGAGGTGCAGATTTGATTATGACGCCGTATCTCACACAGAGTGCCTGAGCCTGTAGGGGCACATCCCGTATATATATTGCATTGGGCGTATGACTCAGTAAGTTCAGTCTCGCTGGACGGCGGTACCACCTTTTCTTTCAGGCCTTCTGCAAAGAGCCCCCAAGGAATCTTACAGGGAGAGAATGCAGACGATAATCTTTTTTGCATGGAGTTACCGATTGTACATTCAGCTCCAAAAGGGAACAAAAGCAATACATTTGGAGATGTGAAAGGAGCGTGTTACATTAAATTACATGGTTGTTGCTTTAGGTCCAGCGGACTCTTCTGACCTAAAATGAGGACCAAGGAGCGTGTTGGTCACTTGGGTATTACGTGCGCGATTTAGCCTTCCCAGCGAGCATCTGAATCGAGTTCGAGCCTACGCCTCTGAGATACCATCCTCACCCCCATCACTCACCCCTAAAGAACCTTATCCCGAGGAGTCGTTGCATCTGGAGAAAATGTGGCGACTCTCATTTGCATTCATTTGAAAAGACTTTATATTAATATTTGGGGTGAAGCGTTATTGCGAGTTGAAAGGCCAATTTCGCCAGTGCTTGGCGTAGCAAAACCTACACCTATCTCGAGTTATAGAGTCCTTTTGACAGGCTTTTATTGCAAAGAACCTCCCCCCCCCCCACCACACCACACCACACACCTCCACCATAGCACCCCAAAGAGTATTAGATAGAAGTTATTAGAACGACACTGTCAGTTTTGCAATACTTTAAAAACAAGAAAGCAATCTGTACTTTTCTTTAATGGCAGTTAGCTTTCCATAAAGGCTTTCTGCAAAGAGCCCCCAAGGAATCTTACAGGGAGAGAATGCAGACGATAATCTTTTTTGCATGGAGTTACCGATTGTACATTCAGCTCCAAAAGGGAACAAAAGCAATACATTTGTAGATTCCATGTATATTCCATGAAGAATACAAAGCATGGAGATGAGGTGCTACAGAAGACTTCTGGGCATTTCCTATACCCAACACATCACCAACGACGAAGTCCGACAGACCATCACACAAGCCATTGGACAACACGATGATCTGCTCACAGTGGTGAAGAAACGGAAATTCCGTTGGTATGGCCACGTCACCAGATCATCAGGTCTTGCAAAGACTATTCTGCAAGGCACAGTGCAAGGAGGTAGAAGAAGAGGGAGACCGAAAAAGAGGTGGGAGGACAACATTCGAGAATGGACTGGTTTGACACTGAGCGAAGCCATCAGGGCTGCTGAGGACAGAGAAAGATGGAGTATGCTGGTTAAACGATCATCTGTGGTGCCCCTACGACCTCCGGGTTACGGGACAGGACAGGATAGGATAGGATAGTTAGCTTTGCTTATAGTCAACAGAGCGGTACTTCATACATCCCGACCACCATAAATGTATAAATGGTACCCACCAGAGTATGTCACGTCCCCCGAGAGGGTTCAGTGACGTCAGCTCATAAAGCGAGTGAAAAGAATAAACTCAAACAAAATAAACTAACACAAAATGCCAGAGTACAAACACACACTCTTTTATTCAACAATCAACAAGCAAACACAGGACAAATGGGAACTAACCTTCCCTCAACCCCTAAACAGACCCCCGTCCCAATACTGACTAACAATTACCTCCCCTTGCAACAAACCCCAAATAGAACTAAACAACAGCAGTTTCTTTACAAAGTGTATACAGAAAATCAAAATCAACAAATCAATTCAAAATGCAAGTCTTCAAATAATAAGCGATGGCGTTGAATCATAAACTATTAGCTAGACAAAGCTGTGGCACAGAAGTAATGTCTCAATGTTCTTGTTAAGTAGCTCAGAGAGCTAACAGTCTCTTTCACAAAGTGGATGATTCTTCTAACTAGATGGATATGTTTTTAGGTGCGTGTAATGCGAGTCTGTGTGTGCATGAATTAGGCATGAAAACCCCCTGGAAGTGTGTTGCCTTGATACATAGGCAAAACCTGCAGCAGTGTAAGAAATCACC
This sequence comes from Oncomelania hupensis, assembly GCA_036898135.1. NCBI lineage: Eukaryota > Metazoa > Mollusca > Gastropoda > Littorinimorpha > Pomatiopsidae > Oncomelania > Oncomelania hupensis. The sequence goes on from CM072516.1 coordinate 16,184,779, forward strand.
ACAACACTACTCTGTCGTAGAGGCAAAGGTACACCCCAGGCTGGTTAGGACCCAGTCAGCGGCAACAACATCAACATCAGTACAGCACAACAGGCAACGTCAAAGGCAACAGCGTGGAAATAATGCGTAGAAATAAACACGTAGATGTAATAATCATCATCAGCCCACACCTGTTGACATATACATAGTCTTAACAATATGCCCACCGAACAATAAATACTATATAATATAACATAACACGCCGTCCTCCGTCCGCCATCTTGACCTGTATAGTTATGAATATCATAATAATAATACAAGATACTATACACACATTTCAATAATATAAACCAACCTTGATGCTTAATAATTCACATCTTCTTTATACACCAATGTTTATATAAATATACATAATTATCGCAACCACACTACAATCTCACAGTCCTGATTCATTCCGCCCTCCTTCAGCACCACCGTCACCCCCAACAATTATAGCACATCACGATTACCTCCCTTCATCCATACTGTAAACATGCTTCCTTCATAATCATCACCTCATCTTTCTTCAGTATACTACATTTCATCGCTCTCTCCATACATACACCCTCACTCTCTCTCTCTCCCTCTCTATATTCCCCATCGTCGCCTTTGACCCACTTTCATAACAACAACAGCAACGACATTTCCCCCATCACATATACAATAAGAAAACGATAGGAAAATCATATAAAATCAACAAAATTCATTAAACATCCTAAAATACATCCCCTTCCCCACTGTTACACTCCGTTCGATGTTGGTGTTTTCTATCAGTATCTGATTCAGCCCCGATGCTTGAATTCCTGATAGTTGTGTAACTCAGATTCGTTTATTCACACAGCCCGTCCAAACAGCATACAATTCACAAAGTCGACGTATGAAGTTTTCCACTTTTATTCAGCACACATCAACAACTGCATACAATTCTCAATTCAACTCAACAACTTTCACAGCAACTTTCCAAATCACTATCAACAACTTTACTCTCTCAACAGCGACTCGGCTCACGATTAAATAACCTCTCTCTTTTCTGGAACAATATGGTACATGGTAGAAATGACGTACTGCCACCAATCGAACTAAAGATCGTCATCACTGACTTACGTCATTCACATTTTCTCTACTTCCGGGAACATTCACGACCTTCGATATCCATCCGGAAATTTCTATCAAGAGTAAACACGCATATCCAGAAGATTCTCAAATAATATCGACCAACGCAAATCATCAACGTTATACAAAGCCTCTCCTAACAACAATGCAAACTCAAATCAAAGGTAAATAAACTCCATTATCGAATACTTTGCAAATCGAAACGATTAGATCTATCGTACACGCTTCAGCCATACTATCATTCGCGTTTCAACGTAACATAACCCCCCACTCAAGAAGAAATTTACCCAATTTCTTTCAACAACGTTGAAACGTAATGCACAAACAAAGTTCAGAATTAAAACTTATTTCAGACTGTCTGAACACTATCAACGTTCTCAGTTCATTCACACAGAGTCAATGATTTTCATCTTCAAATCCGTCTGGATATTGTCAATGTTCACAGTTCATTCACACAGAGTCAATGTTTCTCATCTGCAAGTCTTTCTGGGTACTGTCAATGTTCACAGTTTATCTACCCAGTCAACGTTTTTCATTTTCAAGTCTGTCATTACCAATATTCTTAGTTCGTCCACACAGTCAGTGTTCTTTCGTTCGCAAGGAATCGACGCCCTCGTCAGTTGCGGTCGTCATCGGCCCAGGGTCAAAGACGGTGATCTCGTGGGCTTTCCTGGAGTCAGTGCATCCTCCGTTGTCTTCCTCTTCTATCGGGTGTCCGACGCAGTCGACGTTGTCAGCTCCCAGAATGCATTCGCTGGGTCTCACGGTCAGGTTGGCTTCTGCGGGACGGTGGAACAGCTCCCTCAAGGTCTGCAGATGCTCCTTCCAGGTCCGGGTGTGGATTTCATGTTCGACCAAAGTCGTAGAGCCTGGGACATCACTGAAGCTATGGGGAAATTCGCCCATAAGGTCCTTGAGCTCCAACTTTTGACCTTCCGTCAAGCCTGGTCCTAGCTTAACATCATCGATGCCTTCTTTGCTATCGAAGTCTCCCAGTTCCAACAGTTCTTCGCTGTCAAAGCTGTCGTCGGTCACAGCTGCTGTGGCTGCGTGCACAGTCTCTGTTGGCCTTTCCACGTACAGCTTAAGGAGGTTGGCGTGGTATATCTTGGAATGCTGGCCGACCTTCACCTTATAATCGTTGATCCCCACCACGGTCTCCACTTCGTACGGGCCTTTCCACTGCATCAGCAACTTATTATGATCAGTAGGTAGCAGCACCAGCACTTTGTTGCCAGGTTTAAACTTCCTGTTCACAACCCTACGATCATAGTAGTGCTTTCCACAGTCCTGGGACTTCTTCAGGTTTTTTCTGGCTATCTCGAGAGTCTGCTCCAGCTTCTCTCGTAGCTCAAACACGTACTGGTAACTGTTCTTCACCTCTGGGGTGTCCACTTCCTTCGTCCACAGTTCTTTCAGGATGTGCATCGGCCCTCGGATGGTTCTTCCGTACAGCAGCTCGAACGGAGAAAAGCCGGTGGACTCCTGCGGTACTTCTCTGTAGGCGAAAAGTAAGGCGTTGATATAGCGATGCCATTGTCTGGGCTGCTCGCTGCACAGTTTCTTCAGGGTGGACTTCAGCGTAGCATTGAACTTCTCGACAAGCCCGTTGCACATTGGATGGTAGGGTGTCGTAGTCAAATGCCGGATGCTCAGCAGTCTGTTGACCTCCTTCATGCAGTCAGAGACGAACTGCGTCCCGAGGTCTGTCAGAATTTCTTCAGGCACTCCAAGTCTACTGAACATGTCCACCAGTGCCTCTGCTACAGTTTCAGTGTCAATCTTCTTCAGTGGCACTGCTTCTGGGTACCGAGTCGCATAGTCCACTAAAGTCAGTACCCACCGATGACCTTCTTCACTCGGAGGTCTTATTTCGCCGATTAAGTCTAAGGCCACCCTCTTGAAAGGTCGGTCGATCAGAGGCATCCTCTGCATAGGCACTTTCGGGACCCTTCCTCGAGGTATGGTCTTCTGGCAAATGTCACATGATCGGCAGAAACGGCTAACGTCCGCATGAAGCCCTGGCCAGTAGAACACCGCCTGGATTCTGTCTGACGTCTTCCTGATGCCTAGGTGACCTCCCATGATAGAGTCATGAGCTACTTCCATCACTTGGCGCCTTAGAGGTAACGGTACCAAGACTTGACGTAGTGGTTTCCCTCCGTTGACCCTCGGGTGCTGGAAGATTCGGTACAGGATCTTGGCCTTCACCTCAAAATAGACCGTGCCACTGCCCTTGGTCACGTGGTCTTGGCGGTTCCTGTACTTGTTTAAAGTACTGTCAGCTTCCTGGAGCTGGATCAGCTTATCTCTGTCCACGATGGCAGCTTTAGAGTTGTCGGCGACCTTCAGTGGCGTAGACGTCTTGTCTCTCTTAGCCTGGGCCCTGGTTGTAACGGCACCGACGATCTCTGGTCGGCAGGGCTGAGCCGGAGTAACCACATTGTCCCGTAGCAGCTCTGAAAGGTCTCCATCGGGAAATGGCAACGGATCCTCCTCCGCAACTTCGACATGTTGGGTTGAGGCAGGACTCCATTCTGAATCGGGGTCGTCGGGTCGTCTCGCGCCGTCGATATTCCCGATCATCAAATCGTATAGCGGCTTCTTCAGGCAAACCGCTTCGACTTCGCCTACGTAAAAAGGGGTGTTGACATGAATCTTCGCAACTGGCGCTCTCACACATTTGCTGTCGGCCATAAGTGTCCATTTTGAATCGCCAGTGAACTGTTCTTTAGCGATTAGGTCTTCTCTGACGATGACCCCACTGCAGCCAGAGTCTCTTAAAACAGTCACTTCATGATTTCCGACGCGTCCCTTGGAAACAGGCATGTTCTGTACGGTCACAGCTGCGCTGGCGACGACGGGGATGGATTTCCCGTTGGCAAGGAGGAGTTGGCCATCAGTCATGCACTCTTGCACGTCCGCAGGAGTAGCTGTGCGCTTGGTCTCACTCGGAAGAATGACGCTCCCGCCGCACACTTGATGGTCAGATCTACTGTTTTGCCGTTGATTGGAGAACCGCCTCTGCCGGTTGCCCGCCGCTGCATTGTCCGTACTGCTCCGCTGTCCGCTATTTCTGCTTTGAGGGCAGCTGGCAGCTCTGTGGTCTGTAGCGTTGCAGATAAAACAGCCTCTTGAGTGCCCTTCCCTGGGAGGAGGCGTGGAGTCCGTCTGTCTCTGGCTCGTCTGGCTCCCTTGGACCTGGTTCCCATGGTTTGCAGTCTTCTGAAAATGTTTCGTCGCGCTGGGTGGCCCCAGGGTTTTCCCATGAGCGATGAGATATCTTTCAGCAGCCTCAGTCACATCTTTAAGCGTCTGCAGCTTTTGTTCTTCTAAGTGGGTCGCTAGGTCCTTGTGACAGGCATTGAGAAATTGTTCCTTCACGATCAGGTCATGGAGACTGTCGTAAGACTTCCTTTCGCCTGATAACTCCACCCACTTGTGTAGATATGACGACAGGCGCTCCACAAACTGCTTTGGCGTCTCGTCTGACTTAGGCCGGCATTCACGGAAGCGTTTACGGTAGCCCTTCTCTGTAAAGTTGTAGCACTGCAATAGGGCCTCTTTCAAGACGTCGTAGTCTTTAGCGTCATCGTCCGACAATCTGGTGTAGACGTCGAGTGCTTCTCCCGTCAGAAGTGCACTTAGTCGAATCGCCCAGTCTTGAGGTTGCCAGTTAGAGCTTTTGGCAAACCTTTCAAATCTCGCCAGATAACAGTCAATCTGGTCCTTCCCGTCGACGAAAGCTGGCAATCTTGGAGCCGTATGGTCGTTGGTGACTTGTGGCGCATGCTGATTGTTCTGGATACGCGCCAACTCTAGCTGGTATTGACGCTCAGCCTCTCTTTCCTCTCTTTCTTCACGACGTCGTTGCTCTTCTTTCTCTTGCCGCTGCTGTTCAATTTCTCTTTCTTCACGACGTCGTTGCTCTTCTTTTTCTTGCCGCTGCTGTTCAATTTCTAGACGCTTCTGTTCTAGTTCTATTTCTTTTTCTAGACGCTTCTCTTCCAATTTTCTTTCTTCACGGCGACGCTGCTCTTCTAATTCTCGTTCTTGTATTCTCTCCTGGGATTTGACGTACTCCGTCAGCTGTTTGCCTTTTAGATTCAGTTGAATCCCTTTCTGCCAGAAGTCAGCCATCTTGATGCTTCTGGAAAGTTCTTTTCAAGAAAGTTCTTTTTCTAGAAAGTTCTTGACTGTAGAGTTCTTTTTCTGGAAAGTTCTTGACTGTGCTGTACCTTTCTAGACTGTTCTAGAACAGCACGCTTTCTGCAGTAGCGCTGATGCTTGTCACTAGTCGCCTTCGCTGACGCAGGCCCCGCTGTCCTCGTCGTATGCGACGCTGCACCACGCTGGTGTTGATGTATACGCTCCTGTGCTGAAGTTGACGCGACGTCCGCTCGACGCTCGCTGTAACACTGGCGGTGTAGCTCCGAGACTGTCCCTTGACGTAGTCTTACGGCAACCACGTAGTCCTGATCTGTTGTTCGCTCACGAAGCAACTCTTCAGCGACTACACGCCCTTGCAGTCAACCCGAACCTATCGGTGATGTAGTCCCAGTATGTTGGCCCCTCTCGACGCAACTCGTTGGCGGCTACCCTCGATGACTGCCTCTCGTAACGTTGACTCGCTTGTTGTAGCAGTTGAACCCTTGGCTATGGCGTGAATCGCGGCTTGACCCCCAAAATGTTACACTCCGTTCGATGTTGGTGTTTTCTATCAGTATCTGATTCAGCCCCGATGCTTGAATTCCTGATAGTTGTGTAACTCAGATTCGTTTATTCACACAGCCCGTCCAAACAGCATACAATTCACAAAGTCGACGTATGAAGTTTTCCACTTTTATTCAGCACACATCAACAACTGCATACAATTCTCAATTCAACTCAACAACTTTCACAGCAACTTTCCAAATCACTATCAACAACTTTACTCTCTCAACAGCGACTCGGCTCACGATTAAATAACCTCTCTCTTTTCTGGAACAATATGGTACATGGTAGAAATGACGTACTGCCACCAATCGAACTAAAGATCGTCATCACTGACTTACGTCATTCACATTTTCTCTACTTCCGGGAACATTCACGACCTTCGATATCCATCCGGAAATTTCTATCAAGAGTAAACACGCATATCCAGAAGATTCTCAAATAATATCGACCAACGCAAATCATCAACGTTATACAAAGCCTCTCCTAACAACAATGCAAACTCAAATCAAAGGTAAATAAACTCCATTATCGAATACTTTGCAAATCGAAACGATTAGATCTATCGTACACGCTTCAGCCATACTATCATTCGCGTTTCAACGTAACACCCACACTCATTACCACTCATACACGTACGCAGTTCTCGGAGCGCGCCACTAGAGAATTGAACGACAGGGTTTGCTTACCTTACAGGCCTCGGCTCGTGACGCCCTTTACCCCAACACCACAACACGACACAACACTGTCACAACATTGGCACAACACAATGGATTAGTCTTTTAAGAGTCTCTTTCTCTTGCTCTTGCACGTTATTTCACTGTCCAAATAACATTTATTCTGAGGATGAGGACACCTTAGCTCTGCTACAGACACTAAGTCTTGGTGGGTGTTCAATCGAGAACCACACGCACCTTAAGTATGGAACTCTACACTCACTGGCGAATGGCAGTTACCATCTTCCTTCGAATTCTACACATCCTTATCCCGACGAGGGCATAAGACCTTGGGTGGCTATAAAACAATACACACACCCTTCCAACAGTACCCTACACTACGATGACCTCTGTCACAGGGTTGCTGCCTCGTTAGAATTCCTTCCTCACGCAATAGCATCTCAAACCACTCTGCCCTTCAAAATCTGCGCCGGCCACAAGCAAAACAGTCGAGCTCTCGTCAGTATGCACGTTCTTTATTACGCGTACCCCTATTCGAAATTGGCCGACCCCCTGTCTACTACGAATCGCACGGACTCTACGAAACTGCACTTTCATACGCAAAAGTAAATCGGTCACGCTATTCTATGTACAGCAGATATGCGGAGAAGTGTAACTTCGTAAAAAGTGTATCTCTCCCTACCATCTGAAAACTCGTGTCGTCACAGAGTACATCAATCGTTGGAGCGCCGAGCTCTTGTTGCCACCATGGGTTCAACGCAAAACAGTCCTAACTAGAATGTTGATAGTTTTTTTTTTTTTTTTTAGTTAAATAGGTTACTGACATCTATATATTCCTTGCCGAACATTTTGATATAAAAAGAACCGACAATGTATGGCAAAAATTGCAAAAGTTATTGGCTCTTTGGCCATTTTGAGAAAATGTTTTGTACTCTACCTCTGATCCTTTTGGTTTGATGCAATTGAACCCCACATTAAATAATTCAAAATATTTTGTATCTACGTAATAATTTACAGGTGTATAAACTCGTAATTTGTGCAAATCCCTATCCTATCCAATCCTATCCTATCCTCTCCTATCCCGTAACTCCAAAGTCGTTGGAGCACCATAGATGATCGTTTAATCAGCGTACTCCAACTTTCTCTGTCCTCAGCAGTCCTCATGGCTTCACTTAATGTCAAGCCAGTCCATTCTGGAATGTTGTCTTCCCACCTCTTTTTCTGTCTCCCTCTTCTTCTGCTTCCTTGCGCCGTGCCTTGCAGGAGTGTCTTTGCAAGGCCTGATGCTCTGCTGATGTGGCCATCCCATCGGAATGTCCATTTCTTCACCACTGTGAGCAAGTCATTGTGTTGTCCAATGGCTTGTGTAACGGTTTGTCGGACTTCGTTGTTGGTGATTTGCTGGGTATAGGAAATGCCCAGAAGTCTTCTATAGCACATCATCTCCATGCTTTGTATTCTTCGTTGTAGGTCTGCTGTGAGGGTCCATGTTTCGCAAGAGTATAGGAAGATGGAGATGACAAGGTAGCGCAGCTACCTTACCCTGGAATGTAGGCTGATGGTCCTGTCTTTCCAAATGGGCTTCAATCTTGTCAGGGCAGCAGTTTTTTTTGTGCAATCCTGGAGAGGACTTCCTGTCGGGACCCACTGTCTGATACAATTGCTCCGAAATATTTAAAGCTGTGCATTGTTTTGAGGTATTAGCCTTGGATTTTGATGTCCGTGTTGATGCCATTGGTGCCGTTGGTCATCACTTTGATCTTCTCTTCCTAATTGTAGGTGAGGCCAGGTCTCCGCAAATCCCATTTTTCCAATCAAACTGCCCTTCGTACTGCTTCAGCCAGTCTGTTTATAGTACTGTTATTTCAATTCAAGCAATGGAAGACTCAAAACAATTAGGCAGAGTCCTATTTCCAAATGAACTCGTTGAATACTCAGCTGGCTCTCGAGTTGGCATCGCGACAGCGAGATTCGAAAATAATGCAAGGGACATAATCGTAGGATGGCGCAGCAGCGTACTTGGGCTTGATTTTATGTCGTTTACCTCCCTCGACACACTTTAAAAAAAAAATTTAAATCTTGTAATTATTATTTTTTATGCTTGTATTATGTCTTTGCATAGTTTATTAGTGTCTTTGTTTCTGTTTCACTTCTTTTTGTATGTATTTTGATGGTAATGTTAAGTATAAATGCGCTAGAACTGCGCTTTGAACTGATGCCATTAGGAAAAAGCTCTATGTAGATACCTTATTATTATTACGTCAACTTCAACATTTTATTTATTGGCTCCAAGTACATTTGACAACATACTAGAGAATTTGCTTCGCGCATAGAAAGAACAGAAAAAAGAACACATAAAAACCCGTTACAATTTAAAAAAAAACACAACAAATAAAACAAACAAAGAAACACACACACACACACACACAAACATTCACGGAACATCGACTCCGCACACCAATAAACAAATGAATGAGGTTAATACTATTGAATAATAATAATAATAATAATAATAATAATAATAATAATAATAATAATAATAATAATAATAATAATAATAATAATAATGATAATAATAATAATAATAATAAATAGAAAGTCAATGTATTAAAAAGCTAGTTTAAATCGCAACATATTGGTGTCTAAAAGCTCAGTCTCAGAACATATCAATATATGTAAAACCCTAAAACAGTAGAAAACAAATAATATTAGCAATAATAATAACAACAATAATAAAGTACAGATATGCACAGTGTATCATCCTGTTCAATGCGCACTGAGACACTTTATTATTATTATTATTATTATTATTATTATTATTATTATTATTATTATTATTATTATTATTATTATTATTGTTGTTGTTGTTGTTGTGGTTGTTTTGTAAATTTTTATTGCTAGTAGTTCTGTTTTGTTCCATCCACCCAAGAACCAAGATACATTTGTGTTTGGTGTAAACAATAGCATGTTATTGTTCTCTATTCTTTGTGAAATTTGTTGCGCTGTGAGTTTTGGTAATTTTATAATTTACTGCGCATAATCATTAATCAATGTATCAACACGTCATAAAAACACATAACACAGCCAATTAGTTGGTCGTGTATAATTGTTAGTTTTAGAATGCATTTCAATGTTGGACATTATAATTATTAAACACACACACACACACCCACACACCCACACACACAACATTAATTCACAAAGTGGCACATACAGTGATCTTACATGTAACAAGCTGTGATTGATCATCTCATAGAAAGCATTTCAATGTTGGGAAATATATAATTATTAAACACATACACACAAATTAATTCATAAAGTATCTCATACAGTGATCTTGCAGTAATTAACAAGTCTATAGCGATTTAATTATTCAAGCACATACAGTGCATAATAATTATAAAATTTCTTATCGTTATAGTTTACAGTTAAACTTCGTACACCAGAAAATGTCATACTCGTACTTACAAGTGTGCTACCGATTAATCTAGACATAATTACATTAAAGCTGCTGCTATTCTATTACCGATAGTGGAAGAAGACATCCTTTGTAAGCAATGATACAAGTTCTTACAACAATTATTATTCATTACTGTACATCCAAATCAACAAACTGGCAAATAGAAAAAGGTTACGAACATCACAACTGCGCTAACTTGCAAACCACACCCGCAGCCACTTGATTCGATTTGCGTTCTTTTTTATAGTGTCCAATGAACCTTTAGCAGTCATAGCTGGACTACAATCAATACACATTCTTGATACTTTTACTACCCTACCGCATTTTACGGTAAATAAAGTTAGGTAATGTTTGGGGTGTTAGCCCTCCCGCTCAATTTGTCACCCACAGATTTAAAAAAAAAAACGTGAAAATTATATATGACAAATATTTATAGGACCCCAAACACATACATAAAAATAGCCGAGTCCGCTAATAACATCTCGGTGTGTACAATTTTCACTACCTAGCCACCACAGACAGGCAGGCCGCCCAGAATATCATAAAAAATGCTGCGAAAAACAGTGAAAAGAGATTGATGGAAATCAAATACAGGTGAATGACACGGTGAAAGAGTGAATGCTGTATACAACAAAAAAAGAAAAAGCGAAGGAAGAAATATAAACAGTGTTAGAAAAGAGGAAATTAAAAGCTCTAAACTTCCAGAAAGTTGGGGGAACTACTTATACTAAAAGATTCCCCGATATCCCCTACCGCAGCCACTGATGGAATTGAAAGCCACACTATTATATTAAAGACTAAATCTAGTGCGACACGCATTAAGGCACCTGTCATAGGTCTACAGATCAGCATCTAACTGAACGAGTTATTGTTGTTGTTGTTGTTATTGTTTGTAGATTATAGTCACACGACACTTTCGCATATAGGTGACTACTGGACCGATTTATACTGACACCAGCGGGCCAGTTGTTGGTAAAGGGGAAAATAATATGATCACACGTTGACCAATCCGGGATTCGAACCAGCGACCTTTCGGTTACTAGCAAGACGCTCTAGTCTTACCAACTGAGCTACCCGGCCCCTCGAACGAGTTATTCAAATCGAGTGTTCTTCTATAGCGCACTTCCTAGCTCAGAGATCTACTCACGGCGCTGGCCACGGAGATCCAACTTGCCCGAAATAGTCTGAATACACACTCATACACACACTCACGCGTACACAACACACACACACGCTCTGTTTCATTTTTGTTCATGTTGAAGCACCGTTCCACGATTTTCAAACTTATGGCACAAATCCGGCCGCTAAAGTTCCATTTGAAACAGCTCAACATTTACAGGGCAGAGGAGGAGAAGAAGAAGGAGGAGGAGGGGGAAAAAGGAATAAGAGAAGAAAGGAGAGAGAAGAATGGCAAAAGAAGGAAAAAGAAGTAAACGTAAACGCTTCTCCAAAAGGCTCAGAGTGTACAGTTGATGATGACATACCTGCCTGACATGTAATGCATTATATCTATAGGAGGAACAAATAACTGTACCTATTAAATATAGAGTAATACAAACTGACTATAAAGGTCGAGTTATCTTGAGCCATATATATGGCTTTTAGCGATCTATATAGTCTCATTGTTTTTACTATCTCGAGACATCCCAACTTCCCTTATAATGCATTTAAGGGAGCTTGCATCGTACTTAATGTGTCTTGTTAAACAACTGAAAAAAAAGGTCTACGGTTAAAGTTCTATGGCTGTATTGTTGCTCTACAATATAGTATCGCTCGTTCTACTGTCTCAGGATGGCTTGGGAGCCGGGATCCTGAACCTCCTGGGCTTCCTGCACGAGGGCGCAGAGATGGCAGAAGAGAATCGTCAAAAGATCCTCGCAGCATCCTCCGGGTATCCCATTACTTTCGCGGATTCGACCTCGCACCGTTATGAGCGCCGCGATGTTAGCTAGCGGTACAAAGTACAACAGGCCGCACAAGACACAAGACTCCCCTATTGCCTCCGCGTTCTGCAAGCATAAGGAACAACAGGATAACGGTAAGAATTATGCAAAGCAAGGCAAGACAAGGCAAGTCCAATTCATTCCAGATAAAACAACATTAAGGGCACATAAGCATGGAAAAATTGACATACACAAACATGCAAAACTAAATAAATCGCCTAAAATAATTAATTAAAATGTTTATGCACACAAAAATTGGTTTAAAAAACCCAACCCAAACCACAAAACAACAATTATGACTGTGTGGGGGAAAAGTGATTATGTACAATCATCATCATCATCAGCAGCAGCAGTAGCAGCAGCAGCAATATCATCATCATCATCATCATCATCATTACCCCCATTACCACCACCATCATTATCATCATCATAATAATAATAATCATCATCATCACCACCATTACCATCACCACCATCATCATTATCATCACCATCGTCGTCGTCACACTCTTGACTACTTCCTCCTCCTATTTATCTTCCTCCTCCTCCTCCTCCTCCTCCTCCTCATCATCATCATCATCATCATCATCATCATCATCATCATCATCATCAGGATCGTCAACGTTCTCACCTTTCCAAAAGTGTAGCATGGAACGAAGTAGGTGATGATGCACAGGCCCATATTGTCGAAGCAGCCGAACAGACTATGTTTAAAGCCAGACATCTTGACGCTTGTTTGAGTATCGCTACTTTTCAATCAAAAGCTATCCAACTCTAACAATAAAGCTTTTTGGAATGTTTATATTTCTTCTAATACAGATAGAAGTTGAGAAGTTCTTAAGCGATGTGGGTAAGTTTATTAGGGTAGCTGACTAAGCTAACGAAAAACTATAGGAGAGTGTATGAAAAGTGTTGTGCGTCTATCTTTCCTCTTCCCACTCTCCTTATATGAGGTATTTCTATAAAATCTCTATAATTTAGATCCCTGTCATCTGAATAGGGTTGCTTCTGATGTGTTTCGATTTCCTTGGTCAGATCCTTAAGTAGAAATCCAAAGGTGATGGTTCAGAATCCAACGTCCTGAAATAACAGAGGAAAATTATTAATTTCAGAATCGGAATTGTATTGTCCGTTGACACAATATCATTTAAGGCAGTTTTTGTTTTAATCGTTCAAATGGGATTGCATTAGCCATTAAAAAGAAACCTCATTGTAAGTTTTACGACTTGAACCGAACGGCCCCGCTGTAATAACACTGGATGTTATGATCATATATATGCGCATTTTCTCCTAACTCAGTCTCAAAGAGCGGCAATCTGTAACCATCACACACGCCCAACTGTTGCATACACATATTCCTTACTCAAACATGTAGTGTAAAGGCAGGGAGGTCTCTACGAAAAGACGGCAAGGACATTAGTTTAATTTTGTATTTTGTTTTTAATATAGATTCGCTGCATCTATCTGGTATGGCCACGTCACCAGATCATCAGGCCTTGCAAAGACTATTCTGCAAGGCACAGTGCAAGGAGGTAGAAGAAGAGGGAGACCAAAAAAGAGGTGGGAGGACAACATTCGAGAATGGACTGGTCTGACACTTAGCGAAGCCATCAGGGCTTGCTTAAAACAGAAAAAGATGGAGTATGCTGGTTAAACGATCATCTGTGGTGCCCCTACGACCTCAGGGTTACGGGACCGGATAGGATAGGGATAGGCATCTATCATTTATAAGGATCGAAAATAGAATGCTTGTGCACGACCACATAATAAGACAAAGATAGCATTGAAATAAAATGTTAACAATCACTTTAATGGGGATTGTATAGCAATACTCAATCGTAAAAACATTTCTAAGCATGTCGAAACGTAGGCCTGTTGACACAATAAGACACACTTCCCTCTCCTTTCTTCATAAACAGTTTAAATAACAGGGGAGGGGAACTTCCGCTTAGCGGTATCAAATGAAAGACCAACAATAAAATTTAATTTTTTTTTGACATACCTAAATAGTAGAATTCTAGAAGTATCTTTGACCACAAAAATCAAACACGAACAACGCAGGCTGGTCTAATAAATCGCACTTACCTTTGCATAATTATACACACGTCGACCACACTTGCTACAACGCTTAATAGTAAAACCAGGGGGCGTTTATACCGCGAACAGTGTAGATAGGTGGAATAGGCGCTTGTTATGAGTAATTTTAGTCCCTTAAAGAACAAGCTCTACTAATCCGGCCCGAGTTACATTGCATGCGGGTACACAGGCGCATGAAATCAATAACTTGGTTGGGAAAAAAAATTCAATAACTCTCGGTTTAAACTAAAGTGACCCATCCTTTGCCCTTCTAATCAAAAGCCTACATCGACAATCAACTTTCGTTCTCGATCTTTCACAATAAAGTGATTAGTTCCCAATCTCTCGCAACCAAGCGAGCTTTCGCAATAAAGATCATTGGAAACAAAAAAAAAAAAAAAAAAAAAAAACTGGTTTGAGAGAATACGATTTTGATTGTGTTTTAATTTATCACAAGCAAACCCGTCGTCTTTGTTTGATAGTATTGAGTATGACATACAGATTAAGAAACAGCCTACCAACATAATTTATGGTTGTCGGCTATATAGGCTATCTTGGGTAGCTCTTTAGCTGACAAAGCATTACATAAGAACAACGAGCCCTCAAATAATAAGCACACATAGACGGGTACTTAAGCAGGTCAAAGTTTCAGGCCGTGATATCGATTTAGCTAGCAGCCTTGTATGATCTAAACTAAATCACTTGGGTAGGCCTATTGAGGTAAAAGTCTTGAGGTGTGTGCGCGCGCACGTGTGGCTAGGTAGAAACGCCTTTATTCTGACATACACTTGAACCTCTACGTACTTTCTTTTGACGGACCCCGTTATTTTGACCTCAAAACAGTGTTCCGTTAGGGTTAGGGCTGTGTTAGGCTTTGGGTTTGGGTTAGCTACAAAAAATGGACAAATTTGTAAAAACGTCAATGTAACGTATGTAGAGTTTAATGAAACTCATCACAACGGCGTTTCTACACGGTTGTGTGTGTGTGTGTGGGTGTGTGTGTGTGGGTGTGTGTGTGTGTGTGTGTGTGTGTGTGTGTGTGTGTGTGTGTGTGTGTGTGTGTGTGTGTGTGTGTGTGTGGATGTCTTTGTGGATAAACATGTGAATAAAATCTTGAAATTATGTGAGTGAGTGCGTTTTCTTCACCTATAATTTTTCTTCTTCTTCACCTTTTATTTATTCGTTTTTGCCAGTGTGGGCTACTACTGTCTGTAGCCTATACTGCATAACTGTGTGCACATAGTTTTATTCACTGTTCTTTTTATAGGCCGGTTTGAATGACAAACCGAGTTTTAGAAGAAAAAAAATTCGTTCGTTCATGCATTCGCTCATTTATACATTCTTTCCTTTTCTATTCTTCAGTCTTTCTTTCACGATACAGTTTCTTACGTCGTACTTAAACTATCCGTAACAAAAGAAGATCTATCGCGCGCATGTATATTGAACTAGGGCCTATGATTATTGAGCGGCGCCAAAGACAAGTCTGATCCCACCTTTGCCTTTCTCTCTATGATATATAGGTACGCTCTCTACCATTTACTATTGAGGATCCACTTTCAGCGTGCAATGCCCTTGTAGATCAAAGTAAATGCAGGAGACTGTACCCACACCCCAGCCAAACCCCAAAATACAGAAATATAATATAATATAATATAATATAATATAATATAATATAATATAATATAATATAATATAATATAATATAATATAATATAATATAATATAATATAATATAATATAATATAATAACCCTAAAAATATAATACAAAGTTTAAATGGTTTATGAATGGGGTCATCTATATTTTTTGATAGCTCTAAGTTCCCTCAGCTTTACGGTCCCACATGTTCAAATAACTCTGGGGATTTATGTTACCAGAGGTCTTTTTTGACACAATTTTGTATCCCCAAAAGTCTGCATTGTGGTTCTGATTGGGTTCTTTGCAGTCCGCTGGACCCTATAAACAATGACTAACTAACTAACCACGACAACACGATGACCTGCTCACAGTGGTGAAGAAACGGAAACTCCGATGGTATGGCCACGTCACCAGATCATCAGGCCTTGCAAAGACCATTCTGCAAGGCACAGTGCAAGGAGGTAGAAGAAGAGGGAGACGGAAAAAGAGGTTGGAGGACAACATTCGAGAATGGACTGGTTTGACACTGAGCGAAGCCATGAGGGCTGCTGAGGACAGAGAAAGATGGAGTATGCTGGTTAAACGCTCATCTGTGGTGCCCCTACGACCTTCGGGTTATGGGACAGGATAGGATAGGATAGGAACTAACCACTCTGTATTCAAACATTAAAGCTGTATGAACATAGAGCTGTTAAAAACAGAGAGCTGTGGGGGAAAAAAAAGAAAAGAAAAGTGGAAACATAGAGCCAGTAGAACACAGAACCGTGGAAACACATAGCTGCGGAAACAAAGACACGCTCCCATGCGAGTGTAGGTTAGCTGAAAAGAAGTGTAGAAGCCTACTGATTCACGATCACGAGTTGGGTTATCTCATAAACACAGATACACACACACACACACACACACACAAACTACTTACACACCCCTACACTTTGCCATCCTCACTTCCTCCCTCCCCCCAATCCACCTCCTTCCATCACACACACATAACATATACGTTTGCTGATTTAAGACAAAGTGTCATCTCTACTGTTTCCGGAAAACTTTCATTAACTTCCTTATGATTTGACAAAAATGGCATCTTTTAATTGACGATAACAAAGCTTCGAGTAACACTATAGACCTATTGTCGCTCCAGTTTAAAGGTTAGCTGTCATTGTATCAAAGATTCAATTGTGTGTTTGTTTGTCAAAACCGGATGCGGATTCCGTGGCATAATAAAATAGCAAAGACGATGTGTTAACTATCAATGCAGTATATAGCCTAGTTGTACTATAATAAGTGTTTGGTTGTACTTAAGGTGGTAGTAGTTGTCTGAGAACAAATTAGGCCGTGAAGCCTTTAATTAGACCTACTTTATATGGGTTTGTTAGGCATGCACATTTTCCTTCAAATCATTCTTCTTCATAGATATTGACAATCTCTGGTTGTTAAAAGAATTTATGTGAGGTGCTTTTTAAAAATGAAACTGGTAAATCATTCTCCAAAATAACAACTCTGTTAGAAAACCAAAATGTGCGCAGGTTAGTATTGCAATGCTGTACAAAGATTTTCCCTTCAGAGCTTCGGGCTCTGTCACAAAACGGTGCTGTAAAAAAAGCAATTCCAATTTACCATAATTATATATTTATGTATAGAATAGGTTGCTGATTCCGTTGTACTGAGATTGTGCGGTTAACTATTGTCGTTGTAATACATGAACTTCCTCGTACTAGTTGTTTATGTACAGACTTTGCTGCCGCTTTCAAACCGGTTATGTATTGCAAGCTCCAAAGAGGAAGTTAGCTTTTGGATTAGTGACTTGACTTCCCAAATGAGTCCATTGTATACTGTGGTCCTACGAAAGTATTAAAATACGTGTTGTTTTTGCATTTCATGAACGCAGGCTTGTCTGTATACGTACATTCACATACTTCTCCCGGCCCCCTGCACTCTATCCCTCCTCTCTCTCTCTCTTTCTCTCTCTCTCTCTCTCTCTCTCTCTCTCTCTCTCTCTCTCTCTGCTCAAACGCGCGCACGTTCACACACACACAAACACACAGACACACGCGCATATATATACATACATACATACATACATACACACAGCCGAGGTTACACAGTATTATCATGACTTTCCCGAAATGCCACATACGTTGTACTGACAATGGGTCATATTTCGTCCCCATTTTTAAGTACTTTGAAGTGTTCGAACCCTAACCCAAACCCTAACCCTAACCCAGCCCTAACCCTAACGGATCATTGTTCCCACGTCAAAACAAGTAGGCATGTCAATACAAGTTATGCAGATGTTCACTGATTTGTCCAGATAACACTGTGTAAGTGTGCCCACATTATTACAAAAGATTATGTGTCCTCCAGTACAGTCACATGCGTAATGTGAAGATGCTTATAGTTATCTATATGTCGTGCCCATATCACTTGGCCATAGGATCCTTTCAAATCCAGCATATATATATTCATATCGCAGACAGTTGCCTTCAAAGGCGGTATTTGTATGTCCACTGCAACTGTTCAGTTCTAACCAGTAGATCTTATTTCTTACTATCACCAAGTGTTAATGTTCACGGCAAAATCCGTTCAGTTATGCACAATTTGTCTTTAAAAGCAAGCAACCTCAACATTTCGTTCACTCCAAATGTCGAACTCAATAAAACATTGTCTAATAAAGCTACTCTATTAACACACCAACCATAAATTTTTTTGAGGATAGCCGGGCTTCAGTGTACGGTTTAAAGCACTGAGATTTTTCCTCCTTGTTTACTTAAAACTACAGGCTTGCATTTTCCTCACGCATTTCCTTGTACTGCACAAGTTAAAACCGAAAGTAGTTGAGCTTATAGTAAAGTGACATGGAAATTGAATCTTACATGTAGAACTGTGCTGGTCCATGCCTCCAAATGTTTCATTACGCTCGCGTCAAGAACACTGCATTCAAACTAAAACTGCTAACAACTATAGAATGTGTACAGCTATGATCATTCCAACAGTGACTAGTATATATTAACATACACCAATACCGTATATACACGACCGACCTTTCTGAAATGTTTCCTTACTGTTGTAGGCAATTTACTTCCGTCTTTATTTCTAAGTAAGTACTGTATGAAAATTGATAACGAAATAAAATTGGCTAGAAGATTACCAGCGTGTTAAACATATGAGATTTTTTTTATGACACGGAGAGTTTCCTCCGGGTACTCTGGTTTCCTTCTTCCCCTCCTCCCACCACCCTCCCCTATCACCACTTCAGTAATGGTATTGGATGCAGACAATCTATTTTTTTAAAAAACATTAAAAATTGATCGCCGTGCTTCGAGTTCGATTGAAAAAAAAAAAGCAACGAGTGTGACGGCATCGTGTATCATTATTGTATTATCTATGGTACTGGAATACCATACAATAGTAGAATCCCATGGCAAAATGTACGTGTTCATTTGTGTCTCATGCTTGCGGCATATTATTTATTTGTATGAAATATATACACTATTCGTAAAACAAGGGAGCTGAACTTTATTTGCTTATGTATCGATTTCTACAAATGTCTTATATTTTTACTGGCCAAGTAGAGTGTGACTAAAACTCGTATCGCATGATAGCTGACCAATCACAGTTGACGATGTTTCTAGCAAGCTGTGAAATATAAAAGTCGTAAGAATACAGGACCTTCTTTAACCTATTTAAAAACCGCGGTCTCCTATGACTTTTCTGCAAAGACTGAAAAAAACAAACGGTCTCCTTGTATTTTCTAAGGCGCGCTAAAAACAGCTAGGTTTCATTCCCAAACCGTCAATACTTCACCAATACTACAGCCATGATGGTCTCAAGGAAATGAAGAGTTAAACGAGTAAATGAATTAACCGACTGAATCACAAATGAAACTGGCATTGTTTTTCATTGGCTGCCTAAGCTAGAGCTGACTAAAGCCTAGGCCTACATTTTGAAGGAAGCGGAGACAAAGTTTGGTTGTAGGAACCTGTCATTTGTCACGTTCTGGCGTTCTTTTTTTTATATTCTGCGTATGTGTGTGAGTGGGCGGGTGGGTGCTTGGATGGGTGGGTGCGCGCGCGTGCGTTTATGTTTGTGTGAGTGCAGAATAAATGTGAAGGAAATCTTAATAATATAGGGACTATTTTTGATTGCGCATTCGGATGACATTAGTGGAAGCAACGTGTAAAGTGGTCGTTCACACACACATCTTTCTCTTCACGTCTAATTTCGATTCCACTTGGTGTTTTTTTCCAATTGAAGAAATCGATAAATAAATATTATTCGCATTTTAGACGTGGAATATGAAAATTATCAGAATCTCTGTTTTTTTTTTAAATTAAAAAAGTGCAAAGTGCGCTCGTGAATATTGTTCAATCTTGATGTGACAATTTTCCATATCCCACGCCAAGATGCGGATAACGTATAGTGTATTGCGTCTGACGTAGTTCGACTAACAGCAAACAGTAAACTAACACAAAGGCGCACTTCGTTTTCAACCTTGATCCACTGTTGCACGCAGCATAGAAGATTAAAGAGATAACGATGAAATCTTGAAAGGGGCATATCACTACAAGATTGGTTTCCATTCTTTTGTTAGGGTGAAAGGATTATAACTCCCCAACCATTAATAAGAGCAACTGCAGTGTATAGTTGAAGATGTTCCTGCAGCAGCACACTCAGCATTCAAAACCACAACTTTCAGGGTATACACAATTGGTTTAAAGGAAAATAATCATGTTAACCACAGCTAATGCCAAATAACGTATATTTAGTTAGTCTTACCACGACTATCGAGGTGGCCTCGTGGCGCAATGGATTAGTCGCCGGTTTCCTATTCCGAAGGTAGCGGGTTCGATTCCCGCAAAGGGGCGAACGCATGTGACTTAGGTACGAGACTATTGAGGTCACTGAGGGTTTTCTCCGAGCACTCCGGTTTCCTCACTCCCTCCAATAATGGTAGGACGCAGTCAATATAAAATTTCAAAAATAAAAATTCGATTTTCTTTCCGTCTTCCAATAGCGATCTCCCTGCCGTTACACCACCTGTTTGAGTGATGGATGTGTATTTGCTGTGTGTGTGTAAGGGTGGATGACAGGTGAGCGTGTATGTTGGTGCAGATCGCCGCGCTTTGAGCCTGGGGAAAGGCGCGTATATAGCATCCAGTATTATTATTATTATTATTGCAGAACCACGACTATTGCAGAATGACATGTAAGAACGTGGTGTTGGCAATGCAAAAGCAATCTTACCTCTTTCCGTCTGGCAACTAAAAAAAAAAAAAATAAATAAAAGGTAAAGGTAGTCCCATAGCCTTGTGGCCGTAGGGGAGCGTGATGTTGGAGATCACACTTATCTTGGGCCAGCGTAATGAGGGTGATGCCCATCTCTCTACCTCGCTGCTTTACCTTCCCCACCCTTAATAGAGTAGGTACTCAGTCACAGTTGAGTCAACTGGGGGGCGTTGTTATTTGTGGCTTCACGTTTTTTGCGGTCACCCATCCAAGTGCTAACCGCACTTGCGACACAGTAGCGAATGTTCCAACTACTGCGCTATCCGACACCCCAACTAAAAGCAACAGATAATGTTCAGGAAAGTGTGGGCAACCCCATGTTCGCAGAGAGGGCAAGAGAGCGCTCTGTAGCGGTCTCGAAAGGTTCTTTGCGAACAAAAAAGGGTGGCTGCTTTCGATTTGCGAATGGCGATGTGTTCAACAGTGAAATAGCAAGGAAGGACTTTTGTCAATTACAGTCTGGTACGATGTGTGTACTGTCTTGTTGTTTGACGGAATATGCTTAATCTACTTATATTTATGTGCAATCGGTATGAATTAGCATTTATATTTATAGTATTGTTGTGTCATCAGTGTGATTGACAGTAACTTTCACTTTTTAGATGACTTTACTTTGGTTGGCTATTGTGCAGTCAACATGTGCTGCGCCATTTTAAAAACGTTCATGGAAAAAAATAGACTTCGCCCTCTCTTTACGTGTTTTTCAATTTTCTTGCAACACATTTTTGAGTCACTGCAGTATGACAAACCTTAAAACTCGTGACACTCACGTGTGGAAAGAAAAGATGGACTGAAACCAGGCACCCCCATTAAACATTTAAACACGCACACACACACACACTCACACACACTCACATACATCCTCTCTCTCTCTCTCTCTCACCACAACACCAACCCCAGCATCACCACCATCATCATAACCACCTTTACCATCATCACCACCATCCTCCTCCTCATCATCATCCTCATCATCATCATTTGTCATAGTTTGCTGATGAAGACTGTGATGATATTTTGGGGGAGATACGTTTTATCTTACTAGGGGGTAAGACTTATTGATAGATGGGCGTTAGGCTACCACTATCGATCGTTCTTTTACCAGAATTCCAAAGCGATGTGAGAGACTGATCACGGTGCTTGGTGTCACGTGGGTTTTATGGGTTTTGGGCTCTGCACAATGGAATGATGTAAACCTCACGCTTTATCCGATGGGAACTGCTAGTTAGTCACCCTGTGGATTACTATAATAAATTTATTTGTTTAGCTCGGTCTGTGTAAAGGCTGGGGTACAGAGATAGATAGAAAAATGGTAAAAGATTACTGTCACACTAGCTTTCACACGGCTATGAATCATATGTAGTCCAGCCACTTGATAACAGTTAAACATCACACATTTATTTCTTCTACTCTATACAAGATTTTCTAAGTACTAATCTACCTTAAACGTTAAATAGTCACTGTGAATAATTCGATCGCTGATAGTCTATGCAGCTAATTGTTCATCCTTGGGCACTGGATGTTATAGTTCATGAGAAGTGGACTACTGTGGTCCTGTAGCTCTCAGTTTTTTGTGCACACACGACTATAGACTTAACTGTGTGTCTGGCGTGCTGTGCTGTGGTCGGTTTCCTGACAACGGTGTTGTCTTGTTCTTGTTTCTTCCCTGTGGGTAGACTGGTTGGCTTTCCTCGCACGATGCTGGGGATACCGCTGCAGCCAACTAATGCGTCGACGTGGTTTCGTCTGAGGCAGTGTTGGGCGCACTACAGAACGCCTGTTTGTCTGTAACATATGAGACGAAATTCTGCACAACCTTGAATGATAGGTGTGTGCAGAGCGTCTCACTGAAGGTCGTAATAGCCCTCAGTGATTAGCTCCACATCTACATATATAAGCGACGAACATTCTGCTAAGTCCGTGGTCCACTGGAATCTCCACTCTAATTTCCTATACATTCATAAATATACAACATGGCTACTTATACACATCAAGAATTAATAATAATATACACATTCATTTGTACAGCCACTGGTTTGTAAGCATACATATAAGTTAAACAACAGTGGTTCCGTACATAATTCAAGATGGCGTCTGCTGGTCGTCTTTTGCCTCGTGGTCGGCTTCTCCACGTGTCAGGCCAAGTCGGGCTAACAATTCAATTCCATGCATATCAAATTCCACAAACATAATTCAATAATAATATAATACATCACGATGAAACAGAAATATGTTCATTTACCTTCGTGACAATATCAGGCCAGTGGCTACTTGAGTGAATTCGGATTTACACAAGTACTGCGTCCTAGTCTATTCTGGAGAGAACTACTGCTCCTGTGTAGCTCTTAAGTCTTCCTCGGTTTGAACACGACTGCCGTTCTTCTCTACATTCGAAGTAGTCAGACCTAGTTGAGTCTCTCCTAGCTGTGTTCTCATTGGCGGATAACTGACTTACCTAACGTAATTGCGATGATGTCATTGCCTTAGCTAGGGTTCACGGCCGCTGTGTGTAATCGGCAGTATGCTACTGCTAGGCTTGATTACTTCCATCGTCTGCTGCCTAACATTGAAATTCTAATATTACATAGACTAACCAAGCTAAATATTAAAATAAGCAGAGTAAAACTAGTCATCTCACGACACTTGGTCACATGAAATTTATATTTGTTCTCGGGCTTTAGTATCATTTGGCTCAATTTGAGAGATGCTTATTACTAATCAAAAGACTAGGTTACTATGTCTCGAGAGAAGAAAACTAGTTGATACACAACAACACAAACAGAATGACACCAGTCGAATGTATGTGATTTCACTTTTTATATATTCAACACAACTTTTACATTTACTTTATTAAACTGTAAATTAATAATTCTAAGTGTTCAATGTAGTAGTAATACCCTAACTGCGGAAGGAAAATTAGAAGAACTGGCCCACGAACTGGACCACTATCGATGGAACGTTCTAGGTATCAGCGAACTGCGCTGGAAAGGCCTAGGTAAAACAACGACCGACAAAGGCCACAAGCGCTATTTAAGCGGTAGAGATGACAGGCACGAACACGGCGTTGGATTCTTGGTCCACAAGAACATTCTAGCCACTGTCATGGGTTGCCGCCCAGTCTCCAGTAGACTCATTACCATCCGTCTGAGAGCAGCCCCTTTCAACATTACCATCATCCAGGCCTATGCCCCAACATCAGACTATGACGACAGCAAAGTGGAGGATTTTAATGTTGTTGACGTAGTTTCCCTAGACGACCGGAAGCTACTCAGCAAACTAGCAACCGGAGAAGTCAGGTTCAGAAGGTAGGGAGGACAGAAGGGGTTAGTGGGGTACGTCGTTGCTACCGATGTGGGTCGGAGAAGCACAATCATGGTCAAGGATTGTAAGGTCAAACCTCAGTCAGTGAGCCAGGTTACGGTTGGGCGTGCTATTTCTACGGAGACCGCACCTCAGGCTAGCGTGTGCGCAATCAGACCGTATAATCCATGGGGCCAAGGTAGGGCGAATGGGCAGGACGTTCGGGTGTTGAGAGACACGGGGGCGGAGATAGGGGCAGTCGCGGGCAGGTTAGTCAAACCAGCAGATTTGACGGGCCGGGCTGTGGAGATTTGCTTGGCGAATCGATCGAACGTGGGTCTGTTACCTACAGCTTGGGTGGAGGTGGATTGTGCGCTGGTCAAGGGGAAGGTGGAGTTAGTGGTTTTTGAGGACGGGCCCGATGTTATCCTGGGTAACTGGGTAACTTTTGCTAACGGGGAGAAGAGTCCTGTTTCCTTGTTTGGAGGTGAGTGCGCGATGGCTGCGGCAGTGCAGACCCGGGCGCAAGAGAAAGCCGAGAAGAAGAGGGAAATACCGTTAGCGGTGGTCGAACCATCCCAAGTTTCCGTGAGCACACCAGAGCTTATAGAAATGCAAGAGACCGACGAGACGCTCGCGAAGGCGAGAACGTTGGCACAGAGTGGTGGGGCTATAGCGTCAGGTAGGGCGTCGGCAGAGTTTCGCAAGAAGAAGGGGGTGTTGTACCGGGTACATACCAAGAGGGGTAGCCAGGTGACGCAACTGGTAGCGATCACGTGACACCACTACTATTTTCCCTTCACTGGCTTCCTATCCAAGCACGCATTGACTACAAACTGTCAGTTCTCTGTCACAGTTTCTTCTCTGATACCTGTCCAGCATATCTTAGTCAACTCCTGTCTGCTTACTCACCTGCCCGACAGTTGCGTTCATCTGCAGACACTCATGTCCTCACCACACCAAGAGTACGCACAAAAACATACGGTGAAAGATCTTTTGCTTTTTGTGGCCCTAAACAATGGAATTCGCTGCCAGCTAACATTCGTAGTATTGCATCCACGCAGACTTTCAAGAAAGCACTCAAAACACATCTTTTCAAGCATTATTTTCCCACTGATTGAACTAACGAACATCACAATTCTTCCTCCTGCTTACATCCAGTCGACTGCCCAGTTTTAAACTGTTACCTCGCGGTGAATGCTTGTGTCAGTGTTGAAGGTCATCTATTAATTTTATATAAGGGTATTTACCAATGTCGTCCAAGTTCTTTTATAACACTAGTTTAGTGAAATGTATCTGTTGCAGTTGAGTCCAGTCCTTTTTAATGTTGTGATTCATGTCCTTTCATTGTATTTTACTGTCTTAAGAAATGTTTACAATCTTATGTTTTGTTTTTAAGGTGTGTAATGTTTTTAGTTGTTTTGCTTTGTTAAATGACGTGATAATGAATGTTTTTATTGTAGACATGTACTTTGGCCAGGCGCTCATGCGTCTGTGTGTGTGTGGGTGTGGGTGTGGGTGTGTGGGTGTGGGTGTGTGTGGGTGTGTGTGTGTGTCTACTGTTAATTAATGTACATACTCCTGGTTTAGCAGTTTTTACTAGGCATGTTTTTGTTTTACATATTTTATTTTGTTTTAATATTATTGCTTTTTAGTGCATTGTAAAGCGTGGCGAGCCCATGTCTGTTGGGGTACCACGCTATATAAATCAACTGTATTATTATTATTATTATTATTATTATTATTATTATTATTATTATTATTATTATTATTATTAGTTCCGAAACAGCTGAGAGGGGGGATCCTTCAGTTGGCTCATGATCCACCCATGGCTGGGCATTTGGGAGGGAAACGTACCAGTGAGCGGATCTGGGGAACATTCTACTGGCCCGGGATGTGTGCCGAGGTACGGAGGTACTGCGCGAGTTGTCCTGAGTGTCAGAAGGTAGTACCGAGGGGAAGAGTGAGGAAGGTGCCACTACAGCAACTTCCGCTGGTGGACGAGCCATTTCAGAGGGTGGCCATAGACATAGTGGGACCCATTAGACCAAAGTCAGATCGGGGTAACATGTACATCTTAGTGGTAGTTGATTACGCCACACGCTACCCCGAGGCTGTACCGCTCAAGGGCATAGAGGCAGAGAGGGTGGCAGAAGCGCTGTGGGAGATTTGGTCGAGGGTGGGGGTTCCTAGGGAGGTTTTGACAGATCAAGGGACGCAATTCATGTCTGAGGTCATGCGGAAGATGAACAGACTACTGTCAATCCATGGGAAAGCCACCACACCGTATCATCCACAGTGCAACGGACTAGTTGAGCGATTCAACGGGACGTTAGTGTCCATGCTCAAGAAACTGGCGACGGAGCAACCTACAGCTTGGGACCGCTGCATTCCCGCACTACTATTCGCATATCGAGAGGTAGCACAAGAGTCCACAGGGTTCTCTCCTTTCGAACTACTGTATGGCAAGACAGTGCGAGGGCCGATGGCTGTGCTGCGAGACCTATGGACCAAGGAGATACAAGAGGAGGAGGTGAAACTGAGTAGCCAGTACGTGGTGGACTTGCGTAACCTCATCAAAGAGACGTGCAAGTTGGCGCAAGAGAACCTCAGAACTGCGTCAGCCAAACAGAAGCGACACTTCGACAGGAAGGCGAAACGGCGTGTGTTCAACGCAGGGGAGCAAGTATTGCTGTTGCTGCCAGAGTAACGGAACAAGCTGCAACTGGCGTGGCGAGGACCGTACGAAGTGGTTGAGCGAGTGGGCGAGTGCGATTACCGGATCATGATGCGAGGAAAGAGCAAATTATTCCACGCAAACCTCTTAAAGAAGTTTCACACCAGGGCGACTGTAGCCACGATCAACAGGGGCGACGATCACGTCAGGGGAGACAAGAACAGACTGATGAAGTGGGCAATTCGGTTGCATCCATCATTCCGGATTGTAAAACACATTTCTGGGAAAGACAACGTTCCAGCGGATTTCCTCAGTAGGAGTATCCATTAGATAGCGTGGTGAAAGATTCGCGTCGTAGTTAAGGTTCTTCAAGGTGTTAAGAAATGGGGGGGGGGGGGGGTTGTGTGACGACACGAGTTTCAGCACATATCAGAGAGAGCTATATTTTGTGCGAAGTTGCACCTCTTTACTTGTAGTGTATATAGATAGCTCAGCAGTTTTCTTTATTGCGTATGAAAGGTGCAGTAGCTCTAAATCCACGTGCATAACGTAGGGGGAGGGATATACCGAATTAGAAAGTTGGGGTACTGAATTCGTTCTCGACTGGTTACCTGTTGCCTGGCGTGGGTTTGGTAGAGCAAAGTCATTTGGGAGCTAATTGCGAAAAGTCAGCTTTTAGGCAGGAGTAATTTGTGACTGTGTGTCAGATGAGAGCTAATTTCTCCTGTAAGGGATTGTGTTCTTTGTGTTTCGAACCACCCAAGGTCTTACGCCCTTGTCGGGGTAAGAATGTCTAAAAGACTGTGAATAGGAGGAACGTAATCGCCATTTATTGGAGATAAATGTAGGATTCTTTCCTAAGGCTGTGTAGTCCTCGATTGGGCACCTGCCAAGGCTCAATTTCTTCATCAGAGTTGAGATGACCTATTGTATAGCTAGCAATTAGCCAAACGACGAAATAACTCTCAGACTAACCCGTGTGTGTACTGTACTGTGCTGTGTTGTACTGTGTTGGGGAGGTGTGTCACAGGCCGAGACTTATAAGGTGAGTAAAACCCTGTAATTCATTTCCTCAGTGGCGTGCACTTCGAGTCTTCGTACGCGAATGAATGATGGTGAATGAGGGGGAAAGGGGTGTATTTGATAAATAGTAGTTTATTGATTTTGTATGATTTTCATATGATTTTCTTGCTTTTTACATAAACGGAATGTCATTGCTGTTGTTGCTAGGATGGGTCAAGGGTGAGATGAAGAATGCATGTTAGAGAGAGAGAGGGGGTGATGTACGTGAAGGGAGAGAGACAATTCTATTGTGCTGGAGAGGGGTAAGAAAGTGATGGATATGAGGGGGGCGTGTTTATATGATCGTATGATAGGATAGTATGGATGAAGGGAGATAATCATGATGTATTATAACAGTTGAGAGAGATGGTGAGAATGGAGATGAGGATGGAATGAATTGTGACTGTGTGGCTAAAGTGTAGTCGTAATAATTATGTAGCCTATATTTAATAAACGACTGCGCTTATGGAAGAGATATGATTATTAGTATCAAGAGTTGCGTTATATTATTGAGATGTATGTATAGCATCCTGTGTTGTTATTATTGTTATTATGTATAACCAGGTCAAGATGGCGGACGGCGGAAGGCGTATTAAGTTATGTAGTATTTGTTTATTGCTATTGCTGTACATTGTTGTGGGAAACCTGTTGATATTTAGTTCTGTGGTTTTTTTTTCTCAGGTAAACAAGGGAGGTAATAGTAAATACTGGGGTGGGGGTCTTGATAGGGGTGGAGGGTGGTTTAGTCCCCCATTGTCCTGTGTATGTGTGTCTAATTGTTGAATAAAAGAGTGTGATTGTTATTCTGGCATTTTGTGTTAGTTTATTTTTGTTTGAGTTTCTATCTCCTCACTCGTTGTTGACCTGACGTCGCGGAACCCGCTCGGGGGACGTGACAGATAGGAAAAGGGAAGAAAGAGAAAGACAAGCCCAGATAGAGAAGAAAGACAGGCCCAGATAGTTATAGAAGAAAAAGAAAGACAGGCCCAGATAGACAGAGAAGAAAGACAGGCCCAGATAGACAGAGAAGAAAGAGAAAGACAGGTCCAGATAGACAGAAATAGAATGCAACATGAACTAGAAATGAGAAGACTAGAATTACAAGGAAATACTAACAACAGCGCTAGCACTCATGGTACTGATAGAACGTATCGTGCATGTCTTCCGAAGATGCCTCATTTCCAACAAGGCAAAGATACGATAGATTCGTACCTGTACCGTTTCGAAGAATATGCCCGTAAATCAAAGTGGAAAGAAGAAGATTGGTCACAGGCTTTGTCAGTATTGCTTGAAGGAGAAGCTGTAGAGTTGTATCATACTCTTTCAGCTGCCCCATATTTTTCTTATCAAATGTTGAAAGAAGGTCTCTTGAAGAAATTTGAATGCACTACTGAAAGATTTCGTAAATTGTTGCGAGCAGCACAACCACGTTCAGACGAATCATTTTTGAGTTTTTTCGTCAGAATTCGTCACTTGGCTGATCGTTGGATAACTTTGTCAGGAATCGAACGCAATTTTGAACCTTTGTTAGACTTGTTTTTGCGAGAACAACTCATGCAGAGCGTGTCAAAAGACTTAGCCACACATATATGCGAACATAACCCGAAAGATCTCAAAACAATGACGGTTATCGCAGATGCATACCGTGAAGCACACCCCGGAAAATCGTTAGCCCGTGCGTGTGCGGTTGATTTGTTTGCATCGGTGAGTTGCAATGTTCCTGGAACTCAGCACAACACCGGACAGATATACAAACAACAACAATTTCAACGTGGAGGCTTTCGTGGAGGCCAACGTTACAATCGTTTCCGTAACCGCGGATTTGTTCAAAACCGAGGTGGTTACACGCCATCAAACATGCAGACTAATCCCAGTCAGAGCACTCAAAACCAAAGTCCTGATAGTCAAAATAACCAAAATGGTCAAGCAAATCGTGGACATTCATATAGACAACATTTCAATGCAAATGCCAACCGTGGTCACAACGTACGCATGTACAATCAAGGACCACACCACAATCAGAACACTAGCTCTGGGAACAGACAACCACAGGTCAATAAACAGTGTTACCGATGTGGAGGGTGGGGTCATATTGCCCGACAATGCCCTACACCCGAAAATATGCAATACGGCAATGTTTCATACACAAGTTATGAATACCAAGAAGCAGCAGAACAAAATGTAGAACTAGAAGCCACATCAGTCTCACAAGTTGTTTGCTCATTGCAGGGCATTGATTATTCAGGATCACTCAAGCTCCATGATGGCATTGTCAATGGACAGCCAGTATCCGTTTTGCGAGATACAGGTGCAACTGTTTGCGGAGTTCGGAAAAGAATAGTGAACGACAACCAATACACAGGTGAAAAAGTGCGATGTATTTCATTTGGAGGACATGTAGAAGAATTCGACATTGCTGAAGTCGAAGTGCAGACACAATTTTATTCCGGAAAATTGCGATGCTGCGTGATTGAAAAACCTGTAGCAGATCTAATTCTAGGGAATTTGAATTGTATCACGGATTTGTTTCTGTGAGTGTAACTTTGAAAGAAAATGAAGCAGAAGTCAAAAACGCAAAGATATCTGATACCGCTGCTATTGTTGTCACACGCGCGCAGAAGAAACGCGAGGCAATTCCTAAACGTCCGTTGCCTACGGTTGTTCAGGATTTGAAGATCACTAGATCAGATCTAATTGCATTGCAAAGGCAAGGCAACACACTGAAACCACATTTTGACAATTCTGAAAGAAAAAGAAAGTTCAAAAGGAAGTTCGTTCTTTCAAGAAGATGACGTGTTATACAGAGAGCATGTCAAGAAAGGATTGGTCACACATCAGATTCTAGTACCTGTTAGTCTTAGACCAGCAGTACTCGCTACAGCGCATAATTTGCTCATATCGGGTCATTGCGGAACACGTCGAATGTTATCGCGAGTCTTACAACATTTCTTTTGGCCTGGAGTAGCACGTGATGTCAAAGACTATGTCAAAACATGCGACATATGCCAGAAAACAGCACCAAAAGGGAAAACACAACCAGTTCCTTTATGTACACCAGGCACCAGTCATAGATGAACCATTCAAACGTGTTGCTATCGATATTGTAGGCCCATTCAATCCACCATCTGAAGCAGGTCACAGATTCATTCTGACAATTATTGATGTTGCAACAAGATATCCAGAAGCTATCCCTCTCAAACACATCGATTCAGTTTCTATTGCTGAAGCTTTGTTTGATACTTTTTCTCGTGTAGGGATCCCATCAGAAATTTTATCGGATCAAGGCGCAAAGTTCAATTCGGATCTGATGAAAGAATTTCATCGTTTGTTTTCCGTCAATGCGGTTAGAACAACACCATACCACCCGCAATCAAACGGATGTGTTGAACGTTTTCGTGGAACTTTGAAATCCATGCTCAAGAAAACAATCATACAAGAACCAAAGCTCTGGCACCGATTCTTACCTGCATTACTATTTGCATGTCGTGAATTGCCGAATGAGAGTACACAGTTTTCCCCATTTGAGCTTCTGTTTGGTCGAACACCCAGAGGACCAGTTTCTATTCTAGCTGAAGAATGGACTGAACAAACAAAAGCAGATTCAGAGGCAAAACCATTGTATGAGTACATATTTCAGTTGAAAAATCGCATTTCAGAGACAATGGCAATTGCTAAGGAAAACACTAAAAACGCTGCTGAAAAGAACAAATATTATCATGATGCAAGCGCAAAACAACGCACATTTCAGGTAGGATCTGAAGTGATAGTGTTGCTACCATCTTCCTCAAACAAACTACTTGTAGAATGGAGAGGACCTTATCAAGTAGTCGAATTCAAACACCCCGACTATAGCATCAAAATGCAAGGCCGTGATAAACTTTTTCATGCTAACATGTTGAAAGAATATCATCGCAGAGTACCACAAGTCGTTGCGATCAATGTACACAATGATGACACTGTTGAGTCAGAGAAAACAGTTACACAACAAGCTGAAAACAAGCACATTGGCAGTATTACATCCAGTTTGCCTCAAACAGTTCTTTGGTCTGATATCACAAATTGTGAAACAGATATGCTATTTAGCAACCAAACATCTATCGGAGTAACTGATGACACTGTTGACGACGGTGTTGTATTACCCACTGCTCCAATAGCACAAAAGCAAGAAACTATTGATGATATCAAGTATGATTCAGCATTGACTGCTGAACAGAAACAAGACCTGACAATGACATTTCAACCTTTTGCTGCACACTTGTCATCAACAGCAGGTTTATTTTCAGGTCCAGTTATGCATAACATTGAATTAACAACTGCAGAGCCAGTTCGAAAGAAGACATACGACCTCCCATTTGCATCAAAACAAATTGTGGAAACTCAAGTCAAACTAATGCTTGAAGCAGGAATAATTGAACATTCAATTTCACCTTATTCTGCTCCCGTTGTTCTTGTTAAAAAGAAAGATGGATCAACAAGATTCTGTATTGATTACAGAGCTCTCAATCAGGTCACTGTTTTTGACGCTGAACCCATTCCAGACACAGAACAGCTTTTTGCTCAGTTAGCCAATGGAAGCTGCTTTACCAAGATATATCTAACTAAAGGTTACTGGCAAATTCTGATCAATCCTCTAGACCGTCACAAAACAGCATTTACCACTCACTTAGGATTGTTTCAGTGGTTACGCATGCCATTTGGTCTCATTTCTGCACCAGCTACATTTGCACGTATGATGCGGACATTAGAATTAGAAGAAGCATCATCTCTGAATTTTTTTGATGACATTCTGATACACAGTGTCGAATGGCAAGCACATCTTCAACATGTGGACATGGTCATGCGCTAGCTAGAAAAATTTAATTTGAATGCTAGACCATCCAAAATGGAAGCAGGGTTTCAGAAACTTGAATTCCTAGGACATGTTGTAGGAGAAGGAAAACTTTGTCCAGACTCAAAGAAAATTGACAAAATGATGGCATTACCCACACCAACAACAAAACGTCAAGTACGAGCATTGTTAGGGTTACTGAGTTATTACAGAAGATATATCCCGAATTTTGCTTCCCCAACCGCTCCTCTGTCTGATTTGACAAAAGAAAATACAAAACGTCAAATTGTGTGGACACCTGTGTGCCATAATGATCAACACGATTGATTGTGGGCGTACACGGCAAGACTACGGTCGGTTCAAAAGCTTCTAGCATCCAAACCAGTGCTTATCTTACCTCGATTAGCAGATCCATTTGTTCTCCGTACTGTTGCAAGTTCGGTATGACTTAGTGCTATTCTGCTACAAGAACGAGATCAACATTTGCACCCAGTTGCGTTTGCCAGCAGAAAATTGTTGGAACGAGAAACACGTTACAGTACAATTGAATGTGAATGTTTGGGTATTGTATGGGCAGTCAACAAATTTTCTCGTTACCTGTGGGGTACACATTTCATGCTCCAGACTGATCACAAACCTCTGTCGTACTTGAAGACATCCAACTTCAAGAATTCGCGATTGTTGCGATGGACATTGAGTTTGCAGGAGTTCTCCTTTGATATTCTGTCAATCCCAGGAACTCAGAACATTTTTGCTGACTTACTATCTCGTGCTGAAATCGATCAATAATCACAACAAGAAAAGAAAGAAGGATCAGTAGTCAATAAGACTGAAACCTAAACTGTGGACTAGAGTTTCATAAGGGCTTAAACATAGATGTTAAAGTTACTATAGCACATAATGTATTTTTTTGTTGGTTTTAAAGTTTGTGTGCTACAATTTTATATAAATATCGTTTGAATTGTAAAAAAAAAAAAGAAGGCTTTAGTTGCCTTTTTTTTTTTTTGTAGAGAGGGGGGGGGGGAGTATTGTAAGGAATTGAGTCTGTTCAACTCTCGATACTAGTGCAAAAATAAAATTATATATGTTTACGTCATTATCGTACTGCATGATGACGCACATTTCGCCATTTCCAGTGTTAAATGGTCTGAAGAAAATGGATGTATGAATGTTGAGCAGTGCGTTTGTTATTGTAAAATAGTCCTGTCCAGCCCTCTTTGGAGGTACGTAGACCAATATATAATATATAGAATAAGTACTTGGATATTAAGGAATGATAATAATATAGATTTTGATGGAAATGTATTTAGAATAAGGACTTGAATAATGAAGGTCATAAAATGGAGAAAATGACCGTTGTTTTGCCCTAAGAAGAGCGGCGAATTTTTTATTATGAATAGATTTAAGGTGAAAATAATATTATGACATAACGTTAAGGATTTTGTTCACATTGTCTGTTTTAGGGTTTTTATGTGGAAATAATCAGGGGACAATAATGCGGTAAACCATTCATCTACATTGGGGATCTGTTTATCTTCATCGTGCCATAAGACTGTCAACTTCATTGAACATCGACTGCGCCATTGAGACAATATCATCGGACATCAACGTATTCGTCATCCCTCAAATTGATGTTATGATTTAGTATTATTGTTGTGTCATGTCATCTTTGTGAGGAATAAATGAGTGTGAATGAAGTATTCAAATAAAAACAAAAAGTCTTCTTGTATTTTATCATTCCAATTTATTTATTATTATGAAATAGATTTTTAACGAACGCTGCTTCGTTACACCCAAGCTGACCCAACAAACCTCATACACAAATAAGGAGTCTTGTGCCGGAAGAGTTTTCAAGAAAAAAGGTAGGTGACTGGTCTAGCGAAGAAGAAGATAGTATAGCAGATTGATAGAACAGAGCAGGAATGAGAAAGAGCAAATGAAAAAGACAGCGACAGTGGGAATTTAAAGTAATAAAATTTCCAGAAAGTGGGGATACTATTTACACTGAAACCCCCGGTCCCCCTACGGGGGTAAGTATGGAAATGATTTTGTTAAATAATAAAAACAAAAAAGGACAACAACAACAACAATAAAAAGGCAACACCAAAAATAAATAATGTATAATATATTTTGTTAATGAACAACATCCCATTCCCCCCCCCCCCCCCCCCCCCCCAAAAAAAAAAAATATATTAGCAATGTTTATATTTTTTTTTGTTTCAGATGCAGCCTTTCATTTGAAAACTCAGAAATAAAAAAGTAAATTTTTATAAATATAATATGTATATATATTAACATTTTTATGTTGGAGAGAGTAGACATCCTTGACGCACACCAGAGAGAAAGGAAGAAGAGAGAGATCACTTCGCGATATCGCCTCTATGAGAAGTGATGTACGGTGGAGGAGTTACGTCCCTTCAACCTCACATGGGCTTGCTTTCGGTTCTTAGTCTCTTGTCTATATAAGGGGGGTTTTAATTATATTTTTAAAAAATGTTTTAGACCGCGATTTTCACCTTTTGCTGTTAAAAATGTTTGAAATAAGACTTTTCAAATTTGAGAAATTTTTTTTTATGCACATCTGTTTATTTTTTCATGACTTGCTGCCTCTTGACCGTAAGGGTGTTATGAGCGCTTCCTAAACTGTAACCCGTGATATAGGTGGCTTTTGCATTGTTTTGTTGCTTGAAATAAACAGTATGTATAAGATAAATTGAGTTAAAATAAAAATAATAATAATATTTAAAAAAAAAACACACACTAGTCTAGAATATGTGTCATACATGGGTAATTTATTTTTTGTTCCGTATGGGGTTATACAGCATACGGATTGATTGGCAGTTTTAGTGTGTATAATTTGTGCGTGTGCGTGTGTGAGTGTGTGTGTGTGTGTGTGTGTGTGATATAGAAAGAGATGGAGATCGAAATATAAATAAAGATATTGACTAATTCGAAAATCTAGTTAAGCACACGGAAATTCATTTATTTACAAAAATATGCTTCGATTGATTTCAACATAATAATTAGGGTACGTAATTATTATACTCTCTCTCTCTCTCTCTCTCTCTCTCTCTCTCTCTCTCTCTCTCTCTCTCTCTCTCTCTCTCTCTCTCTCTCTTTCTCTCTCGTATTTAAAAAAGGTGAACAAGGCAACTTTTTGTGATCACAAATGAAACCATCCTGCAATCAACCCTATATATTTCATTCAAATTGACAATACATTCAGTGAGTCCTGTGACAAAATAAAGGGTTGGCATCTGTGTTTTATATTAGAATATTCTGCCACAACCTAATTTAATTATAACAGGATACGAAGTTGAGGAATTACAGACACAGTTTGGTGGACAGCAAATAACAAGCCGCTGAAATTTTACTTTTCTCATACAGTCTTACAATCTTTTTTTTTTTTTTTTTTTTTTTTTTTTTTTTTTTTTTTTTAGGGCTAATCCAAACCGTTTCTTACACGAAACATCACCTTAGTTCCAATCCGTCGTGTATCATTGACAACCATTCATTGACCGGTCTTGGTCATCATAATTCTTTTATATCACGATTCTTGTCTGTCAGAATAGATCTACAATTTCTTCAAGAACTTACCGTTCTTCTTCCTTTGGGAAACCAAAAAAACTCTTCCCCTTGCATGCTGCCTTTAATCTTGCATTTGTGCAGTTCAAAGCTGCACAGTGGTCACCGTAACTCTTCCTGCGATTTATTTCCCCCCTCTCCATCAGATCTTCGCTCTGTGACGCAGCCATTTTCACACATGTTACAATCAAGTCGCATAACTCGTGACGCGTCATCACACCAAAGGCGTCACTGCGCGGTCTAAGTATTCCTGGTCTATGACGCACACCGATTGTTGTTCTGAACCAATTCCCGATGACGCTGTTATGGAGGACTGCATTGGTAGCCTTGTCATACAGGCTTTTGATGACTTCAATAATTTTAGGGCTCATGTTGTACACTTTCATGGTCGCCCATAGAGCTGCATGCCAGACTCGGTCAAACGCCTTCTTGAAGTCTATGAACACATGATATAGATGCTGTTGGTGCTGTATGTATTTCTCACAGATTATTCTCAGGTTGAAAATCTGTTCAGTGGTACTTCGCCCTGCCCTGAATCCTGCTTGTTCTTCAGCTATGATTTGTTCAGCTTGGGGTTTCAACCTGTTGAGTATTATTTTTAGGAAGACCTTGGTGGGATGGCTGATGAGGCTGATGGTGCGGTAATTTTCACACTCCTGAAGGTTACCTTTTTTGTTTTTTTTGGTTCAGAACAACAATCGGTGTGCGTCAAGGATGCCTACTCTCTCCAACACTCTTCAACACTCTTCAACATCTTCCTAGAGCGCGTCATGTCAGATGCCCTTGCAGATCACGAAGGCACAGTCAGCATAGGGGAAAGAGCAATCTCCAACCTTCGTTTTGTGGATGACATTGATGGATTGGCTGGAGAGGAACAAGAACTTGAACAGCTGGTACAGAGGCTTACACGACCTCCAGAGCCTATGGTATGGAAATAAGTGCAGAGAAGACCAAAATGATGACCAACCACATCAGTGGCATCAACACGGACTTCAAAGCCCAAGGCCAATCCCTCAACACAGTGAATAGCTTCAAATATTGAAGCCAATTTGGAAAGACAGGACCATCAGTCTACATTCCAAAGTAAGGCTGCAGCGCTCCCTTGTTATTTCCATCGTCCTATATGCTTGCGAAGCATGGACCCTCACAGCAGATCTCCAACGAAGAATACAAAACATGGAGATGAGGTGCTTCAGAAGACTTCTGGGCATTTCCTATACCCAGCACATCACCAATGACGAAGTCCGACAGACCATCGTACAAGCCATTGGACAACACGATGACCTGCTCACAGTGGTGAAGAAACGGAAACTCCGATGGTATGGCCACGTCACCAGATCATCAGGCCTTGCAAAGACCATCCTGCAAGGCACAGTGCAAGGAGGTAGAAGAAGAGGGACACCGAAAAAGAGGTGGGAGGACAACATTCGAGAATGGACTGGTTTGACACTGAACGAAACAATCAGGGTTGCTGAGGACAGGGAAAGATGGAGTACGCTGGTTAATCGATCATCTATGGTGCCCCTACGACCTCCGAGTTACGGGATAGGATAGGATAGGATATCTTGGGTTCTTTAGGAGGGATGGCAGCTGCGGTCTCACACTTCCGTTTTTCTACATTCTGGCTTGGCTGCATCCAGCATTTTGTGTTGTTTGACGTAAATGGTTTGGGCATCATCTGGGAAGGCAACAAACAGGAGGCAGCAAGACCTGTGTATACACAACACATTATGTAATGAATTTTAAACAAGCAGTTATTGATAATAAATTATTTAGAATGAATTTGACAAAAAAAGTTGACAATATACAGTACTGTGATAATAAACATAACTGCAACTAACAAATAATAATAATAATAATAATAATAATAATAATAATAATAATAATAATAATAATAATAATAAGATACCAACAACAATAATTATTCTCGTCCAGGAATTCTTATTATTATCATCACATAATCGTGTCATTATTATTCTCAATAACATGAATAAATATAATTGTAATTATATATAGAAGCTTAATTTTTACCTGTATTCTGAACTGGTTGCACTTCCAACAACAGGCTTTTCCTCGCTAAAGATTGAGCCGACATCTTCTTTGGGGTAGACGCCCTTTGCAGATGCGAGTCTTCTAGTCTTGCGTTAACACATGAAATAAAATAAATTGAGGTACAAACACTCCCCCTATTTAAAACGCCACAGGTATTTTTGTTCCTTAATCCTCTCCAAGAATACCCCAAGGCCCAGTTTTAAAAAAAAAAAAAAAAAGCTGTAAACAAGGAGTTCAAATAAAACTGAATCGTTTCATTAACATAGAGGCAGCCATTAAGTATTCACAAAATCTTTTCTCAAGCATTATTATGGTTGGATCGGGAAAAAAAAGGAAAGTCTTCACGCAAATTGTAAATACTTGCTAGGAAAAATCATGTGGCATTAAAAAATGACAACACAAGAATATCATCTGTTCCTGAAAAGTTGTGTACAAATGCATTGTCTCAGTTTAAATGATCCTTGCTGTTCAGAGAAGTACTGTCCTTATAAAATACTATTGCCTAAAAGAATAAAGCTTTTAAAATTAAAATTAGAAACTGGAAACTTCACAAAAAAAAGAAAATAAGTCATACAAATTTCCAACAAACCTGTCTTAATGTAAATCAATAAATAAGATTATATATATACTGTCACCTCAAACTAAAATACCTATCAAAATAAACCCTCATAAATCTCCTTCCACATTCTTTAACTAGATCTATAAGATAATCGTTCAAGTATGAAATGTTACATCTGTACTTCTTTAATTATTGAGTATTTATGTTTACAACTATTAGTATTTTAAACATTATAATCTAAGAGCAGGTTTAGCTCTCTCAAAATTGTTATTGTTAGTATTCATAATTATACAGGTCAAGATAGTCTCCATTTCAGTGTGTTTCGTGTTGTTTCCTTCGATAATACTGTTTATCTGTCACTTATGTATAAAAACATAGTAATAAAATTAATTATACTAATACAGTTAATAAAAATTTAATCTTTTTGCGACATTGTTTGCAGTATAATGCTTCGTTAATATTTGTTATATTAAATATTTCTAAGGAATGTTTATTGTAAATTATCAGCAACAAACAATACACTCAACAACAACTTTCCCCTCTTCTCCCTCTTACCCCTCTCCCCACCAAAAAAAAAAAATTGTCAAGGGAGGTAATTCAAAATAAACGAAACGGATGCTTTCGTATTTTCCTGTAAGCGAGATTGTAACCCTTCCACACACTTTGCCTTTTAAATTTTTT
Organism: Oncomelania hupensis; assembly: GCA_036898135.1. NCBI lineage: Eukaryota > Metazoa > Mollusca > Gastropoda > Littorinimorpha > Pomatiopsidae > Oncomelania > Oncomelania hupensis. Next base: position 16,224,440 of record CM072516.1, read on the forward strand.
ATATTTTTTATTTTAATTTAAAGATGTATTGTGAAGCAGCGACAGTTATTGGAAGATATCTTCCGGGCAACTCTGACGGCTGACTGGAATATGCTGTGAGAAACGTTTTGTCAGCCCTCGCGGCCAGCTAAACGATGTTCGTTCGTTGTGTAGATTAACATCCACGGACACTTTCGCATATTGAGGACGGCTAAACGATGTATTCAATGTTTGATATCATATTATTATAGATGCGACCACCAACGGGAATTCCCGAAAATAGCGCAGAATCTGATAGACGACCCGAGTAATAGACGATAAGAGCGCAATCTGGTGGAGAAACCAGAAATCTTACTTATGTATACTATCTTTGGAGAAACATTGTGTAGTCTATTTTGCTGATCGTTGTAGCAGACGCTACTACATTAAGCTTACATTACAGTACATGGTTAATGCTTTAGGTCCAGCGGACTCCTCCGAGCCAAATCAGGACCAAAAAATCAAGATCACAACTCCGCTGAAAGAGGACTCGCCCCATCCGCATAAAGATCTGCCGAAACAACCCTAGTTAAGGGGTAACATTGAATGCACTCCACCGGCCGGTCACTTTACAATAAAAGACATCCAAAGCAGGGGACGCTGAGGCTATACTCTAATTTATCGAACCCCCGTTTACAAAAACAAAATAGAATACAAACATCATTATAAAATATCAATAAAACACATACATATAAAATTCCTACATGGCCAAATAATAAGTTAACATCATAGGAAGCCCCAGTGACCACCTAGCAGAAAGGGTCCACTGTTCCCAAGCTGATCCAACAGACCTCACACACAAATGAGGAGTTTTGTTCCCGAAGAGTTTTCAAGAAAAAAATGTAGCGAAAAAGAAGATAGCATAGTAAATTGATAAAACAGAGTAGGAATGAGAAAGAACGAATGAGAAAGATAGTGACAGTGGGACTTTAAAGCACTAAATTTTCAGAAAGTGGGGATACTATTTATACTGAAACCCCCGCACCCCCACGGGGGGGACAGACGTTATTAGAGAGCAGTATAGCTGTTACTCTCCGATAGCATTTATGTCGCCCAAAACTCCTCACTTATTTGGAGAGAGAGAGAGAGAGAGAGAGAGAGAGAGAGAGAGAGAGAGAGAGAGAGAGAGAGAGAGAGAGAGAGAGAGAGAGAGAGAGAGAGAGATTCAAGAATTTATTCAAAAAGGTCATAGCCCCATATGAAGGGGTAAGCACATTACAAAAATAACCACATCGGTATACCAACAATGAGATAACATCTTATTGAGATACTTCTCTCAAACGCTTAAATGCAAAACATAGATACAGAGCTAGATTTCTTAATACTGTCATACTTTGTGTAGAGAGAAGCAAGCTTAATTGGACAGCAGAAGGGTACCTATAATATTTAGGTAAGATTAAATCGCTTCTTAAATCACTCAGGCATGGACAACAGAGAACAAAATGCACTTCATCTTCATAAGTTAGATTGCATAGACGACATATATAGCGTATTGTGATAGGTTAGAGAGAGAGAGAGAGAGAGAGAGAGAGAGAGAGAGAGAGAGAGAGAGAGAGAGAGAGAGAGAGAGAGAGAGAGACTTTGACTTTGACAATTTATTAGCGTTTTGGCCATACTAGGCCCATATGCCCACACGCACGCGCCACATGCGTGGACACACACCCACTCACACGCACGTAATCCGAGCGTCGGCCACCGAAGTGCGAAAATAAACGTAATGAAACACTGCGAATACATATATGTATTAATAGACTACAAGCAATTAACATTAAAACATTACAAGAAACAATAGCCAATACGACTTTCAACACAAAGTGAACACAAGAACGGATCAAGGTAGCAGAAACACCCATGAAATGTATCTGTTGTAGTTGAATCCAGTAGTGTATATAGATAGCTCAGCAGTTTTCTTTATTGCGTATGAAAGGTGCAGTAGCTCTAAATCCACGTGCATAACGTAGGGGGAGGGATATACCGAATTAGAAAGTTGGGGTACTGAATTCGTTCTCGACTGGTTACCTGTTGCCTGGCGTGGGTTTGGTAGAGCAGAGTCATTTGGGAGCTAATTGCGAAAAGTCAGCTTTTAGGCAGGAGTAATTTGAGACTGTGTGTCAGATGAGAGCTAATTTCTCCTGTAAGGGATTGTGTTCTTTGTGTTTCGAACCACCCAAGGTCTTACGCCCTTGTCGGGGTAAGAATGTCTAAAAGACTGTGAATAGGAGGAACGTAATCGCCATTTATTGGAGATAAATGTAGGATTCTTTCCTAAGGCTGTGTAGTCCTCGATTGGGCACCTGCCAAGGCTCAATTTCTTCATCAGAGTTGAGATGACCTATTGTATAGCTAGCAATTAGCCAAACGACGAAATAACTCTCAGACTAACCAGTGTGTGTACTGTACTGTGCTGTGTTGTACTGTGTTGGGGAGGTGTGTCACAGGCCGAGACTTATAAGGTGAGTAAAACCCTGTAATTCATTTCCTCAGTGGCGTGCACTTCGAGTCTTCGTACGCGAATGAATGATGGTGAATGAGGGGGAAAGGGGTGTATTTGATAAATAGTAGTTTATTGATTTTGTATGATTTTCATATGATTTTCTTGCTTTTTACATAAACGGAATGTCATTGCTGTTGTTGCTAGGATGGGTCAAGGGTGACGATGAAGAATGCATGTTAGAGAGAGAGAGGGGGTGATGTACGTGAAGGGAGAGAGACAATTCTACTGTGCTGGAGAGGGGTAAGAAAGTGATGGATATGAGGGGGGGCGTGTTTATATGATCGTATGATAGGATAGTATGGATGAAGGGAGATAATCATGATGTATTATAACAGTTGAGAGAGATGGTGAGGATGGAGATGAGGATGGAATGAATTGTGACTGTGTGGCTAAAGTGTAGTCGTAATAATTATGTAGCCTATATTTAATAAACGACTGCGCTTATGGAAGAGATATGATTATTAGTATCAAGAGTTGCGTTATATTATTGAGATGTATGTATAGCATCCTGTGTTGTTATTATTGTTATTATGTATAACCAGGTCAAGATGGCGGACGACGGAAGGCGTATTAAGTTATGTAGTATTTGAGTTTTGTAGGCAGACTGTTAAGACTATATATTTTGTCTACAGGTTTGGGTTGTTCTTCTGTGTCCTGCTGTATTATGCTGTTTGATACTTTGCTGATATAGTTATTATCCACTACACCTATACCTTGTGCCGGTTGTGCATCCGCTCTGTAACCTCTGCGTCTGCAGCTGAGAGGTGGGGACGTTGACGTTTCACTTCGCCACCACCGCCACGCCTTGCTTCGGGAGTGTGGGCGTCGCCATTTACCACAGGAACTACACGCACCACACCCACGCACACACAGATTTGCACGACACGCACATAAAAACATACTTCATTTATGTATGTAAATCATTTCATCGTGTTGAGTGAATAACTTCATTAGCTCCTACTGAGCTCTGAATAACTGACAGTTCTGAACAGTGCTTCTGATCTGCAAGCCAGCTTGTATGATATTTTGAATTATAAGATTTACAGCTCCGTTTCTTCAGTTGGAAATTGTATATTATTGAATTGATTTGTTTATTGCTATTGCTGTACATTGTTGTGGGAAACCTGTTGATATTTAGTTCTGTGGTTTTTTTTTCAGGTAAACAAGGGAGGTAATAGTAAATACTGGGGTGGGGGTCTTGATAGGGGTGGAGGGTGGTTTAGTCCCCCATTGTCCTGTGTATGTGTGTCTAATTGTTGAATAAAAGAGTGTGATTGTTATTCTGGCATTTTGTGTTAGTTTATTTTTGTTTGAGTTTCTATCTCCTCACTCGTTGTTGAGCTGACGTCGCGGAACCCGCTCGGGGGACGTGACAGATAGGGAAAGGGAAGAAAGAGAAAGACAAGCCCAGATAGAGAAGAAAGACAGGCCCAGATAGTTATAGAAGAAAAAGAAAGACAGGCCCAGATAGACAGAGAAGAAAGACAGGCCCAGATAGACAGAGAAAAAAGAGAAAGACAGGTCCAGATAGACAGAAATAGAATGCAACATGAACTAGAAAGGAGAAGACTAGAATTACAAGGAAATACTAACAACAGCGCTAGCACTCATGGTACTGATAGAACGTATCGTGCATGTCTTCCGAAGATGCCTCATTTCCAACAAGGCAAAGATACGATAGATTCGTACCTGTACCGTTTCGAAGAATATGCCCGTAAATCAAAGTGGAAAGAAGAAGATTGGTCACAGGCTTTGTCAGTATTGCTTGAAGGAGAAGCTGTAGAGTTGTATCATACTCTTTCAGCTGCCCCAGATTTTTCTTATCAAATGTTGAAAGAAGGTCTCTTGAAGAAATTTGAATGCACTACTGAAAGATTTCGTAAATTGTTGCGAGCAGCACAACCACGTTCAGACGAATCATTTTTGAGTTTTTTCGTCAGAATTCGTCACTTGGCTGATCGTTGGATAACTTTGTCAGGAATCGAACGCAATTTTGAACCTTTGTTAGACTTGTTTTTGTGAGAACAACTCATGCAGAGCGTGTCAAAAGACTTAGCCACACATATATGCGAACATAACCCGAAAGATCTCAAAACAATGACGGTTATCGCAGATGCATACCGTGAAGCACACCCCGGAAAATCGTTAGCCCGTGCGTGTGCGGTTGATTTGTTTGCATCGGTGAGTTGCAATGTTCTTGGAACTCAGCACAACACCGGACAGATATACAAACAACAACAATTTCAACGTGGAGGCTTTCGTGGAGGCCAACGGTACAATCGTTTCCGTAACCGCGGATTTGTTCAAAACCGAGGTGGTTACACGCCATCAAACATGCAGACTAATCCCAGTCAGAGCACTCAAAACCAAAGTCCTGATAGTCAAAATAACCAAAATGGTCAAGCAAATCGTGGACATTCATATAGACAACATTTCAATGCAAATGCCAACCGTGGTCACAACGTACGCATGTACAATCAAGGACCATGCCACAATCAGAACACTAGCTCTGGGAACAGACAACCACAGGTCAATAAACAGTGTTACCGATGTGGAGGGTGGGGTCATATTGCCCGACAATGCCCTACACCCGAAAATATGCAATACGGCAATGTTTCATACACAGGTTATGAATACAAAGAAACAACAGAACAAAATGTAGAACTAGAAGCCACATCAGTCTCACAAGTTGTTTGCTCATTGCAGGGCATTGATTATTCAGGATCACTCAAGCTCCATGATGGCATTGTCAATGGACAGCCAGTATCCGTTTTGCGAGATACAGGTGCAACTGTTTGCGGAGTTCGGAAAAGAATAGTGAACGACAACCAATACACAGGTGAAAAAGTGCGATGTATTTCATTTGGAGGACATGTAGAAGAATTCGACATTGCTGAAGTCGAAGTGCAGACACAATTTTATTCCGGAAAATTGCGATGCTGCGTGATTGAAAAACCTGTAGCAGATCTAATTCTAGGGAATTTGAATTGTATCACGGATTTGTTTCTGTGAGTGTAACTTTGAAAGAAAATGAAGCAGAAGTCAAAAACGCAAAGATATCTGATACCGCTGCTATTGTTGTCACACGCGCGCAGAAGAAACGCGAGGCAATTCCTAAACGTCCGTTGCCTACGGTTGTTCAGGATTTGAAGATCACTAGATCAGATCTAATTGCATTGCAAAGGCAAGACAACACACTGAAACCACATTTTGACAATTCTGAAAGAAAAAGAAAGTTCAAAAGGAAGTTCGTTCTTTCAAGAAGATGACGTGTTATACAGAGAGCATGTCAAGAAAGGATTGGTCACACATCAGATTCTAGTACCTGTTAGTCTTAGACCAGCAGTACTCGCTACAGCGCATGATTTGCTCATCTCGGGTCATTGCGGAACACGTCGAATGTTATCGCGAGTCTTACAACATTTCTTTTGGCCTGGAGTAGCACGTGATGTCAAAGACTATGTCAAAACATGCGACATATGCCAGAAAACAGCACCAAAATGGAAAACACAACCAGTTCCTTTATGTACACCAGGCACCAGTCATAGATGAACCATTCAAACGTGTTGCTATCGATATTGTAGGCCCATTCAATCCACCATCTGAAGCAGGTCACAGATTCATTCTGACAATTATTGATGTTGCAACAAGATATCCAGAAGCTATCCCTCTCAAACACATCGATTCAGTTTCTATTGCTGAAGCTTTGTTTGATACTTTTTCTCGTGTAGGGATCCCATCAGAAATTTTATCGGATCAAGGCGCAAAGTTCAATTCGGATCTGATGAAAGAATTTCATCGTTTGTTTTCCGTCAATGCGGTTAGAACAACACCATACCACCCGCAATCAAACGGATGTGTTGAACGTTTTCGTGGAACTTTGAAATCCATGCTCAAGAAAACAATCATACAAGAACCAAAGCTCTGGCACCGATTCTTACCTGCATTACTATTTGCATGTCGTGAATTGCCGAATGAGAGTACACAGTTTTCCCCATTTGAGCTTCTGTTTGGTCGAACACCCAGAGGACCAGTTTCTATTCTAGCTGAAGAATGGACTGAACAAACAAAAGCAGATTCAGAGGCAAAACCATTGTATGAGTACATATTTCAGTTGAAAAATCGCATTTCAGAGACAATGGCAATTGCTAAGGAAAACACTAAAAACGCTGCTGAAAAGAACAAATATTATCATGATGCAAGCGCAAAACAACGCACATTTCAGGTAGGATCTGAAGTGATAGTGTTGCTACCATCTTCCTCAAACAAACTACTTGTAGAATGGAGAGGACCTTATCAAGTAGTCGAATTCAAACATCCCGACTATAGCATCAAAATGCAAGGCCGTGATAAACTTTTTCATGCTAACATGTTGAAAGAATATCATCGCAGAGTACCACAAGTCGTTGCGATCAATGCACACAATGATGACACTGTTGAGTCAGAGAAAACAGTTACACAACAAGCTGAAAACAAGCACATTGGCAGTATTACATCCAGTTTGCCTCAAACAGTTCTTTGGTCTGATATCACAAATTGTGAAACAGATATGCTATTTAGCAACCAAACATCTATCGGAGTAACTAATGACACTGTTGACGACGGTGTTGTATTACCCACTGCTCCAATAGCACAAAAGCAAGAAACTATTGATGATATCAAGTATGATTCAGCATTGACTGCTGAACAGAAACAAGACCTGACAATGACATTTCAACCTTTTGCTGCACACTTGTCATCAACAGCAGGTTTATTTTCAGGTCCAGTTATGCATAACATTGAATTAACAACTGCAGAGCCAGTTCGAAAGAAGACATACGACCTCCCATTTGCATCAAAACAAATTGTGGAAACTGAAGTCAAACTAATGCTTGAAGCAGGAATAATTGAACATTCAATTTCACCTTATTCTGCTCCTGTTGTTCTTGTTAAAAAGAAAGATGGATCAACAAGATTCTGTATTGATTGCAGAGCTCTCAATCAGGTCACTGTTTTTGACGCTGAACCCATTCCAGACACAGAACAGCTTTTTGCTCAGTTAGTCAATGGAAGCTACTTTACCAAGATATATCTAACTAAAGGTTACTGGCAAATTCTGATCAATCCTCTAGACCGTCACAAAACAGCATTTACCACTCACTTAGGATTGTTTCAGTGGTTACGCATGCCATTTGGTCTCATTTTTGCACCAGCTACATTTGCACGTATGATGCGGACATTAGAATTAGAAGAAGCATCATCTCTGAATTTTTTTGATGACATTCTGATACACAGTGTCGAATGGCAAGCACATCAACATGTGGACATGGTCATGCGCAAGCTAGAAAAATTCAATTTGAATGCTAGACCATCCAAAATGGAAGCAGGGTTTCAGAAACTTGAATTCCTAGGACATGTTGTAGGAGAAGGAAAACTTTGTCCAGACTCAAAGAAAATTGACAAAATGATGGCATTACCCACACCAACAACAAAACGTCAAGTACGAGCATTGTTAGGGTTACTGAGTTATTACAGAAGATATATCCCGAATTTTGCTTCCCCAACCGCTCTTCTGTCTGATTTGACAAAAGAAAATACAAAACGTCAAATTGTGTGGACACCTGTGTGCCATAATGATCAACACGATTGATTGTGGGCGTACATGGCAAGACTACGGTCGGTTCAAAAGCTTCTAGCATCCAAACCAGTGCTTATCTTACCTCGATTAGCAGATCCATTTGTTCTCCGTACTGATGCAAGTTCGGTATGACTAGGTGCTATTCTGCTACAAGAACGAGATCAACATTTGCACCCAGTTGCGTTTGCCAGCAGAAAATTGTTGGAACGAGAAACACGTTACAGTACAATTGAACGTGAATGTTTGGGTATTGTATGGGCAGTCAACAAATTTTCTCGTTACCTGTGGGGTACACATTTCATGCTTCAGACTGATCACAAACCTCTGTCGTACTTGAAGACATCCAACTTCAAGAATTCGCGATTGTTGCGATGGACATTGAGTTTGCAGGAGTTCTCCTTTGATATTCAGTCAATCCCAGGAACTCAGAACATTTTTGCTGACTTACTATCTCGTGCTGAAATTGATCAATAATCACAACAAGAAAAGAAAGAAGGATCAGTAGTCAATAAGACTGAAACCTAAACTGTGGACTAGAGTTTCATAAGGGCTTAAACATAGATGTTAAAGTTACTATAGCACATAATGTATTTTTTTGTTGGTTTTAAAGTTTGTGTGCTACAATTTTATATGAATATCGTTAGAATTTAAAAAAAAGAAGGCTTTAGTTGCCTTATTTTTTTGTGTAGAGAGGGGATGGGGAGTATTGTAAGGAATTGAGTCTGTTCAACTCTCGATACTAGTGCAAAAATAAAATTATATATGTTTACGTCAATATCGTACTGCATGATGACACACATTTCGCCATTTCCAGTGTTCGTTAAAATGGTCTGAAGAAAATGGATGTATGAATGTTGAGCAGTGCGTTTGTTATTGTAAAATAGTCCTGTCCAGCCCTCTTTGGAGGTACGTAGACCAATATATAATATATAGAATAAGTACTTGGATATTAAGGAATGATAATAATATAGATTTTGATGGAAATGTATTTAGAATAAGGACTTGAATAATGAAGGTCATAAAATGGAGAAAATGACCGTTGTTTTGCCCTAAGAAGAGCGGCGAATTTTTATTATGAATAGATTTAAGGTGAAAATAATATTATGACATAACGTTAAGGATTTTGTTCACATTGTCTGTTTTAGGGTTTTTATGTGGAAATAATCAGGGGACAATAATGCGGTAAACCATTCATCTACATTGGGGATCTGTTTATCTTCATCGTGCCATAAGACTGTCAACTTCATTGAACATCGACTGCGCCATTGAGACAATATCATCGGACATCAACGTATTCGTCATCCCTCAAATTGATGTTATGATTTAGTATTATTGTTGTGTCATATCATCTTTGTGAGAAATAAATGAGTATGAATGAAGTATTCAAACAAAAACAAAAAGTCTTCTTGTATTTTATCATTCCAATTTATTTATTATTATGAAATAGATTTTTAACGAACGCTGCTTCGTTACACCCAAGCTGACCCAACAAACCTCATACACAAATAAGGAGTCTTGTGCCGGAAGAGTTTTCAAGAAAAAAGGTAGGTGACTGGTCTAGCGAAGAAGAAGATAGTATAGCAGATTGATAGAACAGAGCAGGAATGAGAAAGAGCAAATGAAAAAGACAGCGACAGTGGGAATTTAAAGTACTAAATTTCCAGAAAGTGGGGATACTATTTATACTGAAACCCCCGGCCCCCCTACGGCTAGTATGGAAATGATTTTTTAAAATAATAAAAACAAAAAAGGACAACAACAACAACAATAAAAAGGCAACACCAAAAATAAATAATGTATAATATATTTTGTTAATGAACAACATCCCATTCCCCCCCCCCAAAAAAAAAAAATAAATAAAAATAAAATAATAATAGCAATGTTTATATTTTTTTTGTTTCAGATGCAGCCTTTCATTTGAAAACTCAGAAATAAAAATGTAAGTAAATTTATATAAATATAATATGTATATATATTAACATTTTTATGTTGGAGAGAGTAGGCATCCTTGACGCACACCGATTGTTGTTCTGAACCAATTCCCGATGACGCTGTTATGGAGGACTGCATTGGTAGCCTTGTCATACAGGCTTTTGATGACTTCAATAATTTTAAGGCTCATGTTGTACACTTTCATGGTCGCCCATAGAGCTGCATGCCAGACTCGGTCAAACGCCTTCTTGAAGTCTATGAACACATGATATAGATGCTGTTGGTGCTGTATGTATTTCTCACAGATTATTCTCAGGTTGAAAATCTGTTCAGTGGTACTTCGCCCTGCCCTGAATCCTGCTTGTTCTTCAGCTATGATTTGTTCAGCTTGGGGTTTCAACCTGTTGAGTATTATTTTTAGGAAGACCTTGCTGGGATGGCTGATGAGGCTGATGGTGCGGTAATTTTCACACTCCTGAAGGTTACCTTTTTTGTTTTTTTTGGTTCAGAACAACAATCGGTGTGCGTCAAGGATGCCTACTCTCTCCAACACTCTTCAACATCTTCCTAGAGCGCATCATGTCAGATGCCCTTGCAGATCACGAAGGCACAGTCAGCATAGGGGGAAGAGCAATCTCCAACCTTCGTTTTGTGGATGACATTGATGGATTGGCTGGAGAGGAACAAGAACTTGAAAAGCTGGTACAGAGGCTTACACGACCTCCAGAGCCTATGGTATGGAAATAAGTGCAGAGAAGACCAAAATGATGACCAACCACATCAGTGGCATCAACACGGACTTCAAAGCCCAAGGCCAATCCCTCAACACAGTGAATAGCTTCAAATATTAAGGAGCCATTGTATCAGATAATTGGTCCCGACAGGAAGTCCTCTCCAGGATCGCACAAACAACTGTTGCCCTGGCGAGGTTGAAGCCAATTTGGAAAGACAGGACCATCAGTCTACATTCCAAAGTAAGGCTGCAGCGCTCCCTTGTTATTTCCATCGTCCTATATGCTTGCGAAGCATGGACCCTCACAGCAGATCTCCAACGAAGAATACAAAACATGAAGATGAGGTGCTTCAGAAGACTTCTGGGCATTTCCTATACCCAGCACATCACCAATGACGAAGTCCGACAGACCATCGTACAAGCCATTGGACAACACGATGACCTGCTCACAGTGGTGAAGAAACGGAAACTCCGATGGTATGGCCACGTCACCAGATCATCAGGCCTTGCAAAGACCATCCTGCAAGGCACAGTGCAAGGAGGTAGAAGAAGAGGGACACCGAAAAAGTGGTGGGAGGACAACTTTCGAGAATGGACTGGTTTGACACTGAACGAAACAATCAGGGTTGCTGAGGACAGCGAAAGATGGAGTACGCTGGTTAATCGATCATCTATGGTGCCCCTACGACCTTCGAGTTACGGGATAGGATAGGATAGGATATCTTGGGTTCTGGTGGAGGGATGGCAGCTGCGGTCTCACACTTCCGTTTTTCTACATTCTGGCTTGGCTGCATCCAGCATTTTGTGTTGTTTGACGTAAATGGTTTGGGCATCATCTGGGAAGGCAACAAACAGGAGACAGCAAGACCTGTGTATACACAACAAATTATGTAATGAATTTTAAACAAGCAGTTATTGATAATAAATTATTAAGAATGAATTTGACCAAAAAAGTTGACAATATACAGTACTGTGATAATAAACATAACTGCAACTAACAAATAATAATAATAATAATAATAATAATAAACATAATAATAATAAACATAATAAACATAATAATAATAATAATAATAATAATAATAATAATAATAATAATAATAATAATAAGATACCAACAACAATAAATATTCTCGTCCAGGAATTCTTATTATTATCATTATCATCACATAATCGTGTCATTATTATTCTCAATAACATGAATAAATATAATTGTAATTATATATAGAAGCTTAATTTTTACCTGTATTCTGAACTGGTTGCACTTCCAACAACAGGCTTTTCCTCGCTAAAGATTGAGCCGACATCTTCTTTGGGGTAGACGCCCTTTGCAGATGCGAGTCTTCTAGTCTTGCGTTAACACATGAAATAAAATAAATTGAGGTACAAACACTCCCCCTATTTAAAACGCCACAGGTATTTTTGTTCCTTAATCCTCTCCAAGAATACCCCAAGGCCCAGTTTAAAAAAAAAAAAAGCTGTAAACAAGGAGTTCAAATAAAACTGAATCGTTTCATTAACATAGAGGCAGCCATTAAGTATTCACAAAATCTTTTCTCAAGCATTATTATGGTTGGATCGGGAAAAAAAAGGAAAGTCTTCACGCAAATTTCAACGTGGAGGCTTTCGTGGAGGCCAACGGTACAATCGTTTCCGTAACCACGGATTTGTTCAAAACCGAGGTGGTTACACGCCATCAAACATGCAGACTAATCCCAGTCAGAGCACTCAAAACCAAAGTCCTGATAGTCAAAATAACCAAAATGGTCAAGCAAATCGTGGACATTCATATAGACAACATTTCAATGCAAATGCCAACCGTGGTCACAACGTACGCATGTACAATCAAGGACCATACCACAATCAGAACACTAGCACTGGGAACAGACAACCACAGGTCAATAAACAGTGTTACCGATGTGGAGGGTGGGGTCAGATTGCCCGACAATGCCCTACACCCGAAAATATGCAATACGGCAATGTTTCATACACAGGTTATGAATATCAAGAAACAGCAGAACAAAATGTAGAACTAGAAGCCACATCAGTCTCACAAGTTGTTTGCTCATTGCAGGGCATTGATTATTCAGGATCACTCAAGCTCCATGATGGCATTGTCAATGGACAGCCAGTATCCGTTTTGCGAGATACAGGTGCAACTGTTTGCGGAGTTCGGAAAAGAATAGTGAACGACAACCAATACACAGGTGAAAAAGTGCGATGTATTTCATTTGGAGGACATGTAGAAGAATTCGACATTGCGGAAGTCGAAGTGCAGACACAATTTTATTCCGGAAAATTGCGATGCTGCGTGATTGAAAAACCTGTAGCAGATCTAATTCTAGGGAATTTGAATTGTATCACGGATTTGTTTCTGTGAGTGTAACTTTGAAAGAAAATGAAGCAGAAGTCAAAAACGCAAAGATATCTGATACCGCTGCTATTGTTGTCACACGCGCGCAGAAGAAACGCGAGGCAATTCCTAAACGTCCGTTGCCTACGGTTGTTCAGGATTTGAAGATCACTAGATCAGATCTAATTGCATTGCAAAGGCAAGACAACACACTGAAACCACATTTTGACAATTCTGAAAGAAAAAGAAAGTTCAAAAGGAAGTTCGTTCTTTCAAGAAGATGACGTGTTATACAGAGAGCATGTCAAGAAAGGATTGGTCACACATCAGATTCTAGTACCTGTTAGTCTTAGACCAGCAGTACTCGCTACAGCGCATGATTTGCTCATCTCGGGTCATTGCGGAACACGTCGAATGTTATCGCGAGTCTTACAACATTTCTTTTGGCCTGGAGTAGCACGTGATGTCAAAGACTATGTCAAAACATGCGACACATGCCAGAAAACAGCACCAAAAGGGAAAACAAAACCAGTTCCTTTATGTACGCCACCAGTCATAGATGAACCATTCAAACGTGTTGCTATCGATATTGTAGGCCCATTCAATCCACCATCTGAAGCAGGTCACAGATTCATTCTGACAATTATTGATGTTGCAACAAGATATCCAGAAGCTATCCCTCTCAAACACATTGATTCAGTTTCTATTGCTGAAGCTTTGTTTGATACTTTTTCTCGTGTAGGGATCCCATCAGAAATTTTATCGGATCAAGGCGCAAAGTTCAATTCGGATCTGATGAAAGAATTTCATCGTTTGTTTTCCGTCAGTGCGGTTAGAACAACACCATACCACCCGCAATCAAACGGATGTGTTGAACGTTTTCATGGAACTTTAAAATCCATGCTCAAGAAAACAATCATACAAGAACCAAAGCTCTGGCACCGATTCTTACCTGCATTACTATTTGCATGTCGTGAATTGCCGAATGAGAGTACACAGTTTTCCCCATTTGAGCTTCTGTTTGGTCAAACACCCAGAGGACCAGTTTCTATTCTAGCTGAAGAATGGACTGAACAAACAAAAGCAGATTCAGAGGCAAAACCATTGTATGAGTACATATTTCAGTTGAAAAATCGCATTTCAGAGACAATGGCAATTGCAAAGGAAAACACTAAAAACGCTGCTGAAAAGAACAAATATTATCATGATGCAAGCGCAAAACAACGCACATTTCAGGTAGGATCTGAAGTGATAGTGTTGCTACCATCTTCCTCAAACAAACTACTTATAGAATGGAGAGGACCTTATCAAGTAGTCGAATTCAAACACCCCGACTATAGCATCAAAATGCAAGGCCGTGATAAACTTTTTCATGCTGACATGTTGAAAGAATATCATCGCAGAGTACCACAAGTCGTTGCGATCAATGCACACAATGATGACACTGTTGAGTCAGAGAAAACAGTTACACAACAAGCTGAAAACAAGCACATTGGCAGTATTACATCCAGTTTGCCTCAAACAGTTCTTTGGTCTGATATCACAAATTGTGAAACAGATATGCTATTTAGCAACCAAACATCTATCGGAGTAACTGATGACACTGTTGACGACGGTGTTGTATTACCCACTGCTCCAATAGCACAAAAGCAAGAAACTATTGATGATATCAAGTATGATTCAGCATTGACTGCTGAACAGAAACAAGACCTGACAATGACATTTCAACCTTTTGCTGCACACTTGTCATCAACAGCAGGTTTATTTTCAGGTCCAGTTATGCATAACATTGAATTAACAACTGCAGAGCCAGTTCGAAAGAAGACATACGACCTCCCATTTGCATCAAAACAAATTGTGGAAACTGAAGTCAAACTAATGCTTGAAGCAGGAATAATTGAACATTCAATTTCACCTTATTCTGCTCCTGTTGTTCTTGTTAAAAAGAAAGATGGATCAACAAGATTCTGTATTGATTACAGAGCTCTCAATCAGGTCACTGTTTTTGACGCTGAACCCATTCCAGACACAGAACAGCTTTTTGCTAAGTTAGCCAATGGAAGCTACTTTACCAAGATATATCTAACTAAAGGTTACTGGCAAATTTTGATCAATCCTCTAGACCATCACAAAACAGCATTTACCACTCACTTTGGATTGTTTCAGTGGTTACGCATGCCATTTGGTCTCATTTTTGCACCAGCTACATTTGCACGTATGATGCGGACATTAGAATTAGAAGAAGCATCATCTCTGAATTTTTTTGATGACATTCTGATACACAGTGTCGAATGGCAAGCACATCAACATGTGGACATGGTCATGCGCAAGCTAGAAAAATTCAATTTGAATGCTAGACCATCCAAAATGGAAGCAGGGTTTCAGAAACTTGAATTCCTAGGACATGTTGTAGGAGAAGGAAAACTTTGTCCAGACTCAAAGAAAATTGACAAAATGATGGCATTACCCACACCAACAACAAAACGTCAAGTACGAGCATTGTTAGGGTTACTGAGTTATTACAGAAGATATATCCCGAATTTTGCTTCCCCAACCGCTCCTCTGTCTGATTTGACAAAAGAAAATACAAAACGTCAAATTGTGTGGACACCTGTGTGCCATAATGATCAACACGATTGATTGTGGGCGTACATGGCAAGACTACGGTCGGTTCAAAAGCTTCTAGCATCCAAACCAGTGCTTATCTTACCTCGATTAGCAGATCCATTTGTTCTCCGTACTGATGCAAGTTCGGTATGACTAGGTGCTATTCTGCTACAAGAACGAGATCAACATTTGCACCCAGTTGCGTTTGCCAGCAGAAAATTGTTGGAACGAGAAACACGTTACAGTACAATTGAACGTGAATGTTTGGGTATTGTATGGGCAGTCAACAAATTTTCTCGTTACCTGTGGGGTACACATTTCATGCTCCAGACTGATCACAAACCTCTGTCGTACTTGAAGACATCCAACTTCAAGAATTCGCGATTGTTGCGATGGACATTGAGTTTGCAGGAGTTCTCCTTTGATATTCAGTCAATCCCAGGAACTCAGAACATTTTTGCTGACTTACTATCTCGTGCTGAAATCGATCAATAATCACAACAAGAAAAGAAAGAAGGATCAGTAGTCAATAAGACTGAAACCTAAACTGTGGACTAGAGTTTCATAAGGGCTTAAACATAGATGTTAAAGTTACTATAGCACATAATGTATTTTTTTGTTGGTTTTAAAGTTTGTGTGCTACAATTTTATATAAATATCGTTAGAATTTAAAAAAAAAAAGAAGGCTTTAGTTTTTTGGTAGAGAGGGGGGGGGGGGGGGGGGGAGTATTGTAAGGAATTGAGTCTGTTCAACTCTCGATACTAGTGCAAAAATAAAATTATATATGTTTACTTCATTATCGTACTGCATGATGACGCACATTTTGCCATTTCCAGTGTTCGTTAAAATGGTCTGAAGAAAATGGATGTATGAATGTTGAGCAGTGCGTTTGTTATTGTAAAATAGTCCTGTCCAGCCCTCTTTGGAGGTACGTAGACCAATATATAATATATAGAATAAGTACTTGGATATTAAGGAATGATAATAATATAGATTTTGATGGAAATGTATTTAGAACAAAGGACTTGAATAATGAAGGTCATAAAATGGAGAAAATGACCGTTGTTTTGCCCTAAGAAGAGCGGCGAATTTTTATTATGAATAGATTTAAGGTGAAAATAATATTATGACATAACGTTAAGGATTTTGTTCACATTGTCTGTTTTAGGGTTTTTATGTGGAAATAATCAGGGGACAATAATGCGGTAAACCATTCATCTACATTGGGGATCTGTTTATCTTCATCGTGCCATAAGACTGTCAACTTCATTGAACATCGACTGCGCCATTGAGACAATATCATCGGACATCAACGTATTCGTCATCCCTCAAATTGATGTTATGATTTAGTATTATTGTTGTGTCATGTCATCTTTGTGAGGAATAAATGAGTGTGAATGAAGTATTCAAACAAAAACAAAAAGTCTTCTTGTATTTTATCATTCCAATTTATTTATTATTATGAAATAGATTTTTAACGAACGCTGCTTCGTTACACCCAAGCTGACCCAACAAACCTCATACACAAATAATGAGTCTTGTGCCGGAAGAGTTTTCAAGAAAAAAGGTAGGTGACTGGTCTAGCGAAGAAGAAGATAGTATAGCAGATTGATAGAACAGAGCAGGAATGAGAAAGAGCAAATGAAAAAGACAGCGACAGTGGGAATTTAAAGTACTAAATTTCCAGAAAGTGGGGATACTATTTATACTGAAACCCCCGGCCCCCCTACGGAAGTAAGTATGGAAATGATTTTTTTAAATAATAAAAACAAAAAAGGACAACAACAACAACAATAAAAAGGCAACACCAAAAATAAATAATGTATAATATATTTTGTTAATGAACAACATCCCATCCCCTCCCCACCCAAAAAAAAAATAATAATAATAATAGCAATGTTTATTTTTTTTTTTTTGTTTCAGATGCAGCCTTTCATTTGAAAACTCAGAAATAAAAAAGTAAGTAAATTTATATAAATATAATATGTATATATATTAACATTTTTATGTTGGAGAGAGTAGGCATCCTTGACGCACACCGATTGTTGTTCTGAACCAATTCCCGATGACGCTGTTATGGAGGACTGCATTGGTAGCCTTGTCATACAGGCTTTTGATGACTTCAATAATTTTAGGGCTCATGTTGTACACTTTCATGGTCGCCCATAGAGCTGCATGCCAGACTCGGTCAAACGCCTTCTTGAAGTCTATGAACACATGATATAGATGCTGTTGGTGCTGTATGTATTTCTCACAGATTATTCTCAGGTTGAAAATCTGTTCAGTGGTACTTCGCCCTGCCCTGAATCCTGCTTGTTCTTCAGCTATGATTTGTTCAGCTTGGGGTTTCAACCTGTTGAGTATTATTTTTAGGAAGACCTTGCTGGGATGGCTGATGAGGCTGATGGTGCGGTAATTTTCACACTCCTGAAGGATACCTTTTTTGTTTTTTTTTGGTTCAGAACAACAATCGGTGTGCGTCAAGGATGCCTACTCTCTCCAACACTCTTCAACATCTTCCTAGAGCGCGTCATGTCAGATGCCCTTGCAGATCACGAAGGCACAGTCAGCATAGGGGGAAGAGCAATCTCCAACCTTCGTTTTGTGGATGACATTGATGGATTGGCTGGAGAGGAACAAGAACTTGAACAGCTGGTACAGAGGCTTACACGACCTCCAGAGCCTATGGTATGGAAATAAGTGCAGAGAAGACCAAAATGATGACCAACCACATCAGTGGCATCAACACGGACTTCAAAGCCCAAGGCCAATCCCTAAACACAGTGAATAGCTTCAAATATTAAGGAGCCATTGTATCAGATAATTGGTCCCGACAGGAAGTCCTCTCCAGGATCGCACAAACAACTGTTGCCCTGGCGAGGTTGAAGCCAATTTAGAAAGACATTACCATCAGTCTACATTCCAAAGTAAGGCTGCAGCGCTCCCTTGTTATTTCCATCGTCCTATATGCTTGCGAAGCATGGACCCTCACAGCAGATCTCCAACGAAGAATACAAAACATGGAGATGAGGTGCTTCAGAAGACTTCTGGGCATTTCCTATACCCAGCACATCACCAATGACGAAGTCCGACAGACCATCGTACGAGCCATAGGACAACACGATGACCTGCTCACAGTGGTGAAGAAACGGAAACTCCGATGGTATGGCCACGTCACCAGATCATCAGGCCTTGCAAAGACCATCCTGCAAGGCACAGTGCAAGGAGGTAGAAGAAGAGGGACACCGAAAAAGAGGTGGGAGGACAACATTCGAGAATGGACTGGTTTGACACTGAACGAAACAATCAGGGTTGCTGAGGACAGGGAAAGATGGAGTACGCTGGTTAATCGATCATCTATGGTGCCCCTACGACCTCCGAGTTACGGGATAGGATAGGATAGGATATCTTGGGTTCTGGTGGAGGGATGGCAGCTGCGGTCTCACACTTCCGTTTTTCTACATTCTGGCTTGGCTGCATCCAGCATTTTGTGTTGTTTGACGTAAATGGTTTGGGCATCATCTGGGAAGGCAACAAACAGGAGGCAGCAAGACCTGTGTATACACAACACATTATGTAATGAATTTTAAACAAGCAGTTATTGATAATAAATTATTTAGAATGAATTTGACAAAAAAAGTTGACAATGTACAGTACTGTGATAATAAACATAACTGCAACTAACAAATAATAATAATAATAATAATAATAATAATAATAATAATAATAATAATAATAATAATAATAATAATAATAAGATACCAACAACAATAATTATTCTCGTCCAGGAATTCTTATTATTATCATCACATAATCGTGTCATTATTATTCTCAATAACATGAATAAATATAATTGTAATTATATATAGAAGCTTAATTTTTACCTGTATTCTGAACTGGTTGCACTTCCAACAACAGGCTTTTCCTCGCTAAAGATTGAGCCGACATCTTCTTTGGGGTAGACGCCCTTTGCAGATGCGAGTCTTCTAGTCTTGCGTTAACACATGAAATAAAATAAATTGAGGTACAAACACTCCCCCTATTTAAAACGCCACAGGTATTTTTGTTCCTTAATCCTCTCCAAGAATACCCCAAGGCCCAGTTTAAAAAAAAAAAAAAAAAAAAAAAAAAGCTGTAAACAAGGAGTTCAAATAAAACTGAATCGTTTCATTAACATAGAGGCAGCCATTAAGTATTCACAAAATCTTTTCTCAAGCATTATTATGGTTGGATCGGGAAAAAAAAGGAAAGTCTTCACGCAAATTGTAAATACTTGCTAGGAAAAATCATGTGGCATTAAAAATGACAACACAAGAATATCATCTGTTCCTGAAAAGTTGTGTACAAATGCATTGTCTCAGTTTAAATGATCCTTGCTGTTCAGAGAAGTACTGTCCTTATAAAATACTATTGCCTAAAAGAATAAAGCTTTTAAAATTAAAATTAAAAACTGGCAACTTCACAACAAAAAGAAAATAAGTCATACAAGTTTCCAACAAACCTGTCTTAATGTAAATCAATAAATAAGATTATATAGATATAGATATAGATATATATATATATATATATATATATATATATATATATATATATATATATATATATATATATATATATATATATATATATATATATATATATATATATATATACTGTGTGACAGCAGAAATACTGACGACAAACACGGAGGAAATTAGCTTAGCGAAACAGAGATACCATCGAACGAAACTGGACGTTAATACAATAGTTAGCCAACAAGCAGCCCACACATGGCAAATTAACTTCCTTGAAACAGTCACACCGCCAATAGCTACCGATACCATCAACAGGCTTGGCGACCAAGAATTCTAAATAGCATACTTTAGTCAAAAACTAACCATAGCGTTGTCTTCGCCATGAGACACTAAGTAGCTCACTCCAGCCAAAAGTTACCAAGATGATGTCACCCGTATTGGGCAGACACCGCTTATCGTTATTGCATCTGTTCTTCCCTCTATCCCTGATACTCCACTTGAAAAGTGATTATGCGTGTCCAGTGACGAGAGAGAAGGGGAGGAACTATTCAAATTAGAACCATAATTCTGTAGAGGCGAGATTATCGAAAACAAGAGCTAAAAACGATTGGTCAGAAGACTATTGGGAACTTTTGCATACCTTTGGGGACCAAATCTCAACTGATCAGTCGCAAAAGAACTGTTAAGCTGTGAGGGTCGACCAAAGGAACAAACTGCAGTGTTCGTCTATCTCCATCTCATCAAGAGGGTGCTAGAGACGTAAAAGACGATTTCACGAGTCCCAGAGTCTACAAGTAAGATAACACTAATAGTTTTGATATGTGTATGGTTATTGTATATTGATTGCCATGTATAAATAATATGTTCTTGATATATAGTTACAGAAACAGATTATTGTTTCTGAGACAGTATGCATGTGGTTTGATGTACCTTAGCCTTAAGATTCGAATTGAATTGTGCATATGGGAACCCTGCAGGTGTCTGATGCTATAGACACTTTGCAGAGGGGACCGCACACTTATAGCTAACGAGAATACTGTAGCCAGAGCTCCGACTTTTCCAGGTCGGACCTGGGATCACGTTTGTGGAGACGAACGCCTGACCGTCGCTCCCGTGGAACCAAGGAGAACTACCACGATTCTACCTGACCACGTCCAAACCCCACAGCTTCAAGAGCGACCCGACTTACCTTAGCTAAGTCCCCCACAACAACTGAGTCATACCCTCGAGAAACTAGAACCTTTGAAACTTACGAACAGTGAAAATCGTAACCGCAGGTAGCAAATGACGAAAGAAACCTGTTAAAACATTTTCCCAGCACTTGGAACTATATTACTTATTAATTTACCGATTAATGCAGAAATGTTAAAGTTTGTGTTGAATATATAAAAAGTGAAATTACATACATACGACTGGTGTCATTCTATTTGTATTGTTGTGTAGTTAGTAGTTTTCTTCTCTTGAGACATAATAATCTAGTCTTTTGATTAGTCACCACCGGTTCTCAAGTTGAGCCAAATGATACTAAAATTCCCGAGAACAAATATAAATTTTATGTGACCAAAGTACCGTGATCTGTCTCTCACACCACTTTAGGACTTCTGGTAAAAGAACGATCGATAGTGGTAGCGCATCGCCCATCTATCAATAAGTCTTACCCCCTAGTAAGATAAACGTATCTTCCCCAGAATATCATCACATACTGTCACCTCAAACTAAAATACTTAGTTAATTATATAAACCCTCATATATCTCCCGCAACATTCATTAAGGAGAAAGGTTACATTCTTTTTATAATCGTTCAGAAGTATTAAAACTTACAACTGTACTTCTTTTATTTTGTGGTATTTATGTTTACAACATTAAACAAGGAGTACTAAAAGTACATCTCGGTGGTTTACAATTATTAGTCTTTTAAGTATTATAATCTAAGGCTGGGTTTTAGCCCTCTCAAAATTGTTGTGCTTATTATTAGCTCGGACAAGAAATTGCAAAGTTATTAAAACGAAAACGATGCTTAACGTCCTATTGCATGAGCGTTAAGGACGATCACCACGTCGCCACCCTGACAACAATGACCATCATCATCATATCAAAAATGAGATCCAACGGATCTTCTTTTCATCAGTTTGTTTCGTGTTGTTTCCTTCGATAATACTGTTTATCTGTCACTTATGTATAAAAACATAGTAATAAAATTAATTATACTAATACAATAATTAAAAATTTAATCCTTTTCCGACATTGTTTGCAGTATAATGCTTCGTTATTATTTGTTATATTAAATATTTTTAAGCAATGTTTATTGTAAATTATCAGCATCAAAACAATACACTCAACAACAACTTTTCCTCTGTTCTCCCTCTTACCCCTCTCCACACAAAATTTAAAAAATGGTCAAGGGAGGTAATTCAAAACAAACGAAACATGCTTTGTATTTTCCTGTAAGCTAGATTGTAACCCTTCCACACACTTTGCCTTTTAAAATTTCTTTTTTAATTTTTTATTTTAATTTAAAGATGTATTGTGAAGCAGCGACAGCTATTGGAAGATATCTTCCGGGCAACTCTGACGGCTGACTGGAATATGCTGTAAGAAACTTTTTGTCAGCCCTCGCGGCCACCTAAACGATATTCGTTTGTTTTGTAGATTAACCTCCACAGACACCTTCGCATATTGAGGACCGCTAAACGATGTATTCAATGTTTGATATAATATTATTATAGATGCGACCCACCAACGGGAATTCCCGAAAATAGCGCAGAATCTGATTGACGACCCGAGTAAAGCTAGCGATACACGGTAAGACTAGATCTTATGATACCCGCGTATGCCGCTGCAGATCTGATGTCTTTGCTGATACACGGTATGTATGAGTCATAAGCCTGTCGGTAAAGGCATCTCGTAGTCTACGGCTAACTAGATCTAAATAGTTGCAAAAGCAATTGTTATTAGCGCGTGATAAATTGATGACGCTTGTTTTTCAAAACGTCATTACATTTTTTTAAAGTAATATTAATATGCATTGCACAAATATAATTATGATTCTTTATTTTCATATCGTTCATTGACATGAGTCACACGACAACAAAAATCACACTGTCGGCTGCACTTACGATCCAGCAAAATATTTAGCAGGCTTCATGAAACCGCGCCTGTATTGATGAAAGTGCGCGGTTTCTGGTCCCTTGGTCTTTGTAGACCTGCAATGATGTGTCCCATAAGCAGCTATGTTCATGGTACAACTCAATCAAAATTCCTGTTTGGTGCTTCGACAGGTCTGCCATTTTTCAGTTTGTAGGTCGCGGTTTGACCTTCACCTCGGAGTTCAATCAAATAGCTGTTTTGATTGGCTGTCTGACCTCCACTGTCGTATCGCGCCGTGAAAAAATAGAACATGCTCTATCGTTAAGACTTGAGGACAATTCCTACCGATCCGGGAATTTCCGTAGTCATATGCGGGTATCATATGATCTAGTCTTAAGCTAGCGATACACGGTAAGACTAGATCTTATGATACCCGCATATGCCGCTGCAGATCTGATGTCTTTGCTGATACACGGTATGTATGAGTCATAAGCCTGTCGGTAAAGGCATCTCGTAGTCTACGGCTAACTAGATCTAAATAGTTGCAAAAGCAATTGTTGTTAGCGCGTGATAAATTGATGACGCTTGTTTTTCAAAACGTCATTACATTTTTTTTAAAGTAATATTAATATGCATTGCACAAATATATGATTCTTTATTTTCATATCGTTCATTGACATGAGTCACACGACAACAAAAATCACACTGTCGGCTGCACTTACGATCCAGCAAAATATTTAGCAGGCTTCATGAAACCGCGCCTGTATTGATGAAAGTGCGCGGTTTCTGGTCTCTTGGTCTTTGTAGACCTGCAATGATGTGTCCCATAAGCTAGCGATACACGGTAAGACTAGATCTTATGATACCCGCATATGCCGCTGCAGATCTGATGTCTTTGCTGATACACGGTATGTATGAGTCATAAGCCTGTCGGTAAAGGCATCTCGTAGTCTACGGCTAACTAGATCTAAATAGTTGCAAAAGCAATTGTTGTTAGCGCGTGATAAATTGATGACGCTTGTTTTTCAAAACGTCATTACATTTTTTTTAAAGTAATATTAATATGCATTGCACAAATATATGATTCTTTATTTTCATATCGTTCATTGACATGAGTCACACGACAACAAAAATCACACTGTCGGCTGCACTTACGATCCAGCAAAATATTTAGCAGGCTTCATGAAACCGCGCCTGTATTGATGAAAGTGCGCGGTTTCTGGTCCCTTGGTCTTTGTAGACATGCAATGATGTGTCCCATAAGCAGCTATGTTCATGGTACAACTCAATCAAAATTCCTGTTTGGTGCTTCGACAGGTCTGCCATTTTTCAGTTTGTAGGTCGCGGTTTGACCTTCACCTCGGAGTTCAATCAAATAGCTGTTTTGATTGGCTGTCTGACCTCCACTGTCGTATCGGGCCGTGAAAAAATAGAACATGATCTATCGATAAGACTTGAGGACAATTCCTACCGATCCGGGAATTTCCGTAGTCATATGCGGGTATCATATGATCTAGTCTTACCGTGTATCGCCGCCTATAAGCAGCTATGTTCATGGTACAACTCAATCAAAATTCCTGTTTGGTGCTTCGACAGGTCTGCCATTTTTCAGTTTGTAGGTCGCGGTTTGACCTTCACCTCGGAGTTCAATCAAATAGCTGTTTTGATTGGCTGTCTGACCTCCACTGTCGTATCGCGCCGTGAAAAAATAGAACATGCTCTATCGATAAGACTTGAGGACAATTCCTACCGATCCGGGAATTTCCGTAGTCATATGCGGGTATCATATGATCTAGTCTTACCGTGTATCGCCGCCTTTACCGTGTATCGCCGCCTTTATAGACGATAAGAGCGCAATCTGGTGGAGAAACATTGTGTAGTCTATTTTGCTGATCGTTGTAGCAGACGCTACTACATTAAGCTTACATTACAGTACATGGTTAATGCTTTAGGTCCAGCGGACTCCTCCGAGCCAAATCAGGACCAAAAAATCAAGATCACAACTCCGCTGAAAGAGGACTCGCCCCATCCGCATAAAGATCTGCCGAAACAACCCTAGTTAAGGGGTAACATTGAATGCACTCCACCGGCCGGTCACTTTACAATAAAAGACATCCAAAGCAGGGGACGCTGAGGCTATACTCTAATTTATCGAACCCCCGTTTACAAAAACAAAATAGAATACAAACATCATTATAAAATATCAATAAAACACATACATATAAAATTCCTACATGGCCAAATAATAAGTTAACATCATAGGAAGCCCCAGTGACCACCTAGCAGAAAGGGTCCACTATTCCCAAGCTGATCCAACAGACCTCACACACAAATGAGGAGTTTTGTTCCCGAAGAGTTTTCAAGAAAAAAGGTAGGTGACTGGTCTAGCGAAAAAGAAGATAGCATCAGAGGCGAATCTTGTTCTTGTGCCACTTGTGCACGTGCACACCCCCCTGGCGGTCCAAAAAAAAAAAAAAAAAAGGAGGGAGAAAAGGCGAAGAAAGAAGAGAAAAAATTTACTAATTCTCACTCGCCACACAGTTTCGTGTACATGTAGGCTTACCTCCAAATTAGTTTTTTTTTTAATTATTCATCAGATTTAGATCTACAGGTATTTCTTGCAATATAAAATTTTTATCCATGAAGGGAAGTTGAAGACAAACAGTTGCTGCTCATTTTTGGCTATTTCTTGTTTTATTTGCAGTAACTTTGTCTGTCTTTGTATAAGCCTTTATGCAAGATGTTCTGCTATTGTAAATTTTATCATCAGAGTTTGCAGAGGGGTGTTTGTGTGTGTGTGTGTGTGGGGGGTGGGGGGGGTGACTAAAAGAGGACTTTTAGCACAAAACATTACTATTTTCAGTCCTTAAAATAATGCCCAAAATGCACCAGATTGCACAGATTTTAACCATTATTTTCTTCGCAGGCTCGCGCTTGTGGATACGCCACTTCGCATTAGCTGTGCACACCCCCTCAACAATGGAAAGATCCGCCCCTGAGCATAGTAAATTGATAAAACAGAGTAGGAATGAGAAAGAACGAATGAGAAAGATAGTGACAGTGGGAATTTAAAGCACTACATTTTCAGAAAGTGGGGATACTATTTATACTGAAACCCCCGCACCCACTGGGGGACAGACGTTATTAGAGAGCAGTATATCTGTTACTCTCCGATAGCATTTATGTCGCCCAAAACTCCTCACTTTTTTGGAGAGAGAGAGAGAGAGAGAGGGAGAGAGAGAGAGAGAGAGAGAGAGAGAGAGAGAGACTTTGACTTTGACTTTGACAATTTATTAGCATTTTGGCCATAGGCCATAGGCCAAGGACTACTAAAGAGTAGTCCTTGCCATAGGCCCATATGCCCACATGCACGCGCCACATGCGCGGACACACAGCCACTCACACGCACGTAATCCGAGCGTCGGCCACCGATGTGTGAAAATAAACGTAATGAAACACTGCGAATACATATATGTATTAATAGATATATGACTCAAAGACTCCAGACTCAAAGTTTATTGTTTTTTGCTACAAGCAATTAACATTAAAACATTATAAGAAACAATAGGCAATACGACTTTCAACACAAAGTGAACACAAAAACGGATCAAGGTTGCAATATCATGCGCAGAAACACCCATGAACACGGACATAACTTCAAGCAGATACGCACCGACACATACATAAAGAACCAGAAATACACATACACACATGCCACACGCACACAAGCTTACAAACACACAC
This sequence comes from Oncomelania hupensis, assembly GCA_036898135.1. Lineage (NCBI taxonomy): Eukaryota > Metazoa > Mollusca > Gastropoda > Littorinimorpha > Pomatiopsidae > Oncomelania > Oncomelania hupensis. Next base: position 16,251,540 of record CM072516.1, read on the forward strand.
GCACACACACACACACATGTATTACAAAACCATATACATGAGACAAGGTATAGACAATAATACAACTCATTAAAACTGGAAGTAAAATTAGGTGTATGGCACGAGTGCGCACACATCCATGCTGGCGTATTCAAACAACATAAAATGATAACACCGACAAATATATAAAACATACAATATAATATCGTAGATTGAGAGCATAATCCAAAAATAAGTGATGCACACATACAGACACACACACACACGCGCACAGCCGAGGTTACACAGTATTATCATGACTTTCCCGAAACGCCACATACGTTGTGCTGACAATGGGTCATATTATTTTCGTCCCCATTTTTAAGTATTTTGCAGTGTTCGAACCCTAACCCAAACCCAAACCCAGCCCTAACCCTAACGGATCATTGTTCTGATGTCAAAACAAGTGGGCATGTCAATACAAGTTATGTAGATGTTCACTGTTTTGTCCAGATAATACTGTGTAAACAAGGACGCACGCACACACACACACACACCCACACACATACACACACACACACACATTTTTGTAGAAACGACGTTGCGATGACTGTTGTGGAAAAAACAGACATTATTTTGACACACTTTCCTTTTCTTTTGGGGGGGACATTTTCATTTTTTTTGAAGCTATCCCAAACCCTAACCCTAACCCTTAACCTAACCCTAACACAGCCCTAACCCTAACGGAACACTGTTTTGACGTTAAAATAACGTGGCCGTCAAAAGAAAGTACGTAGAGTTTCAAGTGTATGTCAGAGTAACGTCGTTTCTACCTACCCACACACACAAACAGCCTTATCATGACTTTCCTGAAACGCCACATACGTTGTGCTGACAATGGGTCATATTTCGTCCCCCTTTTAAAGTACTTTTAAGTGTTCGAACACTAACCCTAACACAGCCCTAACCCTAACGGATCATTGTTCTGACGTCAAAACAAGTAGGTCTGTCAAAACAAGTTATGTAGATGTTCACTGGTTTGTCCAGAAAACACTGTGCAAGTGTGCCCACACACACAATACACACACTGTGATTCAACTAATGAATGGTAGATTTTACTGAAAGCATTCACTACTATGCAATAACGGAAACAAAAATATTATCACAGTTTCTACCCGCTTTATTTTATTGCATTTTATTTATCGTATTTATCCTTTTATTTATTGATATTGATCTAGAATGATAGTTTTACAGTCATCATCATCATCATCGTCTTCACCCCTCATCGTCATCATAATTATTTTGATGTCATTGACCTCTTCTGGAGACTATATTGTACACCATCCAGCAGTCAATTTCCAACCTGTACGAAAGGTGTAGCAAGGTTGGTTGCAATGTATGTTAAGATACAATTAGCTGCCTTACTTGAACATGAACCGATTAAATTAAGTCGATCGTTGCAACCTCTATCGACATAATTTTAAAACATGCAACAGCTGATTATATGTATTGATGTATTTTTTCCCGGCAGCATATACGTGTGTGTGCGTGTGCGTGTTTGTTCGTTTGTTTGTTTGTACGTACATAAGCTTAATTCTCATATGAAGTGTCAATGTATTTCCGACGAAGAGCAATACAAAATCTCGAAAGCGCAAACAAGGTGCCGAGTTTGTAATGCTTTATTAAAAATACTTTTAATGTACTAATATAGTATAATTCTTTCTTATGCGTTTCTTTCTCAACATTGATTAAGAGCAGCGCGTAAAGTAATATTACAGTTATACAGCCATCAAGAAAAATATTGTAATACAAATTATGCATCTACCACAAACAAAGACTGCAGCAAGTATATATGCATAAATAATTTATGTACAGTGCATTAACATAAAATATTTTAACATAAATTGATCCATAAAATCGAGGACACCAAATCAAAAGCTTCTTCAAATTTATTCATTAATGAAATAGAAGTAAAATAATAAGAAGCAAATGAAAAGAGCATTATAACATTGCTTAACATAACCATTCTGATGTTAAAACAATAATTAAAAAATAAATAAAACCATACTGCATTAATTTCAATAAATGCAATTTGTCTGCATTAATATCACAGTTAATAGTTTGAAGCGATGATAGTGGATGAGAAAGATGATGGATTAATACAACGTTGGATGACAAGTTTGAGCACATTAACACCACCCATGCCCTTGAAAGCGTGAGAGGTGGATAGTTAGATCAGCTGACTGCGTTAATAAGTTTCATTTAATTTCATTTGCGCTCGGAACGCTTTGAGCTCTAGGCCTACTGAGGCGTGTGCAGCCTTCATCAGTAGTGTTGCTATTAGTAATGATGGTTTCTACACAGCACTAACACAATCATATGCCTACGCTATAATCACTCCACCAACTCTGAGAATAATTATGGCCGTTTCAAAAAAAAACACACAAAAAAACACTACCATACAGTTAACTTAAATAACAAAAACAGCGACTAAGATGTGGATGTTAAGCACAGTGTATGATAATAGTCCGTTGTTCTCGACTATGACTATAGTAGAGAGAGAATTGTCGGTATATAGTTTTTTGTATCAACCTATTTCATTTAGTCATGTTTTATATAAATCGTTGATTCCTGTTATTTCAGTCTAAGTGTATTTTGATAATCAAGCGCAACCACTTCTAATTAGATTTTGAACTGCACCTCACAGGTGTAAAAAAAAAAAAAAGCACACAAAGCATATAATTATATAGACAGTTGAAGCAGTAGCAGCAACTTAAGATAGCCTACAGTTTATCCATGCTAAAGTATGTAAATGTAAAATCAGTCATTATAGATAGGCAGCCAGCTTGGCACAGTAGAGTAATTTTGTTATTTTCTTCTGGTTCAAGCCACACTGACTGGTATGTACATATTATGTTGATCTATTTTGGGTTTAATGCATTGTTTAATATTGAGAAAACATCGATTCGCGTATCTGTCAATTCGATTTATGAGTTTCGTTAAGATTTTCTTGGTTTTCATATTTTCAATATTATGTATTATTGTGATGTTAGTTTGATATTTGTCTCATCGACAAGAGCATAAAGACGCCATTTTGAATTATTGATTCATAGAGTGCTATAAACGATTAATTAGGATAAACATGTTCTTTTGTGAACACATATTCTTTTTGATGCAATGGTATTATTATTTTTATCCCCCACCCCCCCACCCCTACCGTGGAATGGACACATTTCCGGTGGATGGTTGGATGATTATCACAGTAAAACATTGTATTCATCATCAAATTCAAACTTAGTGATGTGCTAGCACGCTAGGTCGACAATTCGTCCATTGCCTTTTTAAAGAAAGCGATGCCAGAGAGACCTGTGATGTCCAGATCAGATTTGAGAGTTTGATAGTAAGTTTCTGGTGCCTGGAAAATAAGACAATGTTAAGAATGTGTGAATCTTCAATCAACTGAGCTGGTGCAGGTCGCTTGCAATAGTAGGCTAAACTGAAATGAATCAACTGCTTCATTAGTTGCAGTGACTGACAAGCCGATCGACTGATTAATTGGGAAAATTTATATATTGTCAATATTCATGCTAACTTACCAAGCTCGTTGCCACGCAAAAACCTAAGTGGGTAACCTAATTTTCCCAAATCACTCAAAAGTCGCCAACAACAAAAAAACAAAACAAATGACCTTGAAAGGATTGAAGGGGTTATCATAGTATCTAGAGAATATATGTATTTTCATTTGTGGTTCTTGATCCTCTGGTTCTTAACCTCACATTTAAAGTTAAATGCCTTAAGTTTGAGATTTGCCTCAAATTTAATTATGTCGTAGTTATAAGAGATTCTCGTAATTCAAGTCACATAGACCTATGCCAAATGCATGGTCTACAAACTGTAAAATTATAACTTGCTCACAGAATAATTTTACTTACCGAAGTCTTCATGTCATGTAAAACAAGTATCTCATCTGCCGTTAACTTTTCCACTTTTTCGCTGTAAACAAAAAGTCATAGAATCGGACAATACGACGAAATATTTGGCTAATAATCTATAAAACGGTGCAGTTGCTCCATAAAACACATATGTAAGAATTACCCCCCAGTGCGTTGTACAAAACAATCCAGTTTGTTATATAAAAATAATCCATTCCGCTATATTAAAAATTCAGGTCTGCTATATAAACACAACCCAGTTCGTTATATAAAACAATTCCGTCTTGCAATGTAAGAACAAACCTTTCACTATTAAAAAAATCGGTGCAGTTTACTCTATAAGAGCAATACCATTTGCTATAAACTAGTTCAGTTTGCTATATAAAAAACAATCCACTTCGCTATGTCAAACAATATAGTTCGCTTAAGAAATTGTTCAGTGCGCGAAATCAGAATAATTATTCCCGTGCTCTGCCTAAGAATAACCCAATTCGCTTTATTTTTATAAAAAAAATCTTGCACTATTTAAAAAAAAATTGCAGTTTCCTAGATGAAAATAAATGTAATTCGCTGGATGAAAACAATCCAGTGTATATAAGATTATCCCAGTGAGTGTTCGCTGATGTTCTACATGTGTGTGTGTATGTGTGTGTGTGTGTGTGTGTGTCTGTGTGTGTGTGTGTGTCCTCTACTCACCCTTTGAGGTTGTATTTCTGAAGCCAAGCTTTTACGTCGTCGCTGGTCCACGTCTTGACCTTGTCGATGGATTTGTCTTTAAGGGGTCCTTGTTCTACAGCAGGAAGGGGCTGCGTGACTAACATTGAGTCCTGCCGCGAAATAACAATTCTTACTATTAATTGTAATATTTATTACAAAATGTTTTCCCTATATTTCAAGATTATTTCTTTAAAACTAATAATACAAACTCTCCGCAACAGTAACCCTCGTGTCCCCTTAACGATATGCTGAGTGCGATTAGGTAGATTGCTAAGATTTCAAATGAATGGGATGTTGTTGTTTTTCCTCAAACTATTTGCACTAGATAGTATGATCATAGAAGAGTGTATGAATCCATATTGCCGCGGTGACTGCACAGGGAGTGGGGTGTGTAAACAGCTTATAAAATCATTTAGGTCCCTGATCAAGTCACGGGTTTCGGTAGCAGAGGGTTTCGCATTCAAAGCAGTCGTTGAGCGTCATTTCAGACTACAGGCTCAACATTGAGTTTTTTCCATGGTTAATCCACAAGTCATGATCGCTTCCTTGCGAGAGTTTGTGGTCGCTCGTGCTTGTATTTTAAGACAGATAAGCTATTTATTTATCTAGCAGACGACTCTTTCAACACTCGAACACTGTTTAGATTCAAAATTCGCACAATGCATATTAGTTACCCCCCCCCCCCCTTCCATCCCCCACCCTACCCGCAAAAAAAAAGTAAATTAAAAAAAAAATGAATATTATATAGGCAAATAGTTATTTTTCAGCTTGAATTAGATATTTTCTCTATCCTATCCTATCCCGTAACTCGAAAGTTGTAGGGGCACAATAGATGATCGTTTAACCAGTGTACGCCATCTTTCTCTATCCTCAGCAACCCTCATGGCCTCGCTCAGTGTCAAGCCAGTCCATTCCCGAATATTGTCCACCCACCTCTTTTTCTCTCTCCATCTTCTTCCGCCTCCTTGCACCGTGCCTTGCAGGAGCGTCTTTGCAAGGCCTGATACTCTGGTGACATGGCCATACCACCGGAGTTTCCGTTTCTTCATCACTTTGAGCATGTCATCGTGTTGTCCAATGGCTTGTGTGATGGTCTGTCGGATTTTGTTGTTGGTGATTGCTGGGTATAGGAAATGCCCAGAAGTCTTCTGTAGCACCTCATCTCCATGCTTTGTATTCTTCATTGTAGATCTGCTGTGATGGTCCATGTTTCGCAAGCGTTTAGGAAGATGGAGATGACAAGGGAGCGCAGCAGCCTAACCTTGGAATGTAGACTGATGGTCCTGTCTTTCCAAATTGGCTTCAACATCGCCAGGGCAGCAGTTGTTTGTGCGATCCTGGAGAGGACTTCCTGTCGGGACCTATTGTCTAATAAAATGGCTCCTAAATATTTGAAGCTATGCCCTGTGTTGAGGGATTGGCCTTTGACTTTGATGTCCATGTTGATGCCATTGGTGTTGTTGGTCTGGCCGGCCTTCTCTGCACTTATTTGTATTCCATAGGTTCTGGAGATGGGGTCAAGCCTCTGTACCAGCTGTTCAAGTTCTTGTTCCTCTCCAGCCAATCCATTAATGTCATCCGCAAAATGGAGGTTGGAGATTGCTCTACCTCATGTGCTGACTGTGCCTTCGTGATATGCAAAGGCATCTGCCATGATGCGTTCTAGGAAGATGTTAAAGAGTATTGGCATCCTTGACGCACATCGATTGTTGTTCTGAATCAGTTCCCGATGGCGCTGTGGTGGAGGACTGCACTGGTAGCCTTGTCATACAGGCTTTTGACGACTTCAATAATTTTAGGGCTAAGGTTGTACACTTTCATGGTTGCCCACAGAGCTGCATGCCACACTCTGTCAAATGCTTTCTTGAAGTCTACAAACACATGATATAGATGTTGTTGGTTCTGTAGGCGTTTCTCGCAAATTATTCCGAGGTTGAAAATCTGTTCAGTGGTACTTCGCCCTGCCATGAATCCTGCTTGTTCGCACCATTACAAATTACCGCACTATCAGCCTCATCAGCCATCCAAGCAAGGTTCTCCTGAAAATAATACTCAACAGGTTGAAACCCCAAGCTGAACAAATCATACCTGAAGAACATTTTCTCTATATACAAAAATTCATTAGATTTTGATCTAGACCTAAAGTCTCACTTTAAAACAACGACAACAAATTAGAACGCGAGTCTTGTCAAACGTATGTCGCTACAACTGCTATAGTTTGAATGAAGGGCAGAAGGAGGAAATTCTCCAAATCGCTATGCTTCGACACTAACTCTTGGTGACACATAACAAAGCCCTTGCGTGTTGCACGAACATTTGTGGCTCCCTAATAAAAAAAAAAAAACAACGGAGTTCACGTTGCGCACCCCCCAAAGTCGTATTTATAATCAGACATGGTTCATGCGGCTGTGCCCGTCAAGCGACGTCATGGACCGGAATCCAGATCCAGGTAAAACGGTCAATTGCTTTATTTATTTGTATGTCTTTTCAATCGAAATAATAAGACAATGAAACCACACACACAAGCGCGTGCACACACACGCACAAACACACACACATCTATTAAAACTACACAATGATGACTGTGACATCTACGCCTATGTTAGAGGGAAGATCCTCACCATTCAGCGGTAGCAAGCACACACATAGGTTTATAAACCACCTCAAAGAAACTGTCAAACAGAAGAAACAATCAATGATCAGTTGTAGCACACTTACATCATCATCTTCACCAGCGTAGATCTTGCGTATTTTGTTCAGCAGCTGCTGCTTCTTGTTGTCAGTGTAGGCTGGGTCATCTCTGACAAAGTCGAACACGTAGTTCAAGCCAGTCAACAGCCCCAGCCACCCGTCTGGTATGTAGTCTTTTTGAACCTTCAGTCGCACCAGGGTCTTCCCTCTCGAAATGGCGTATTCAGCTTCTGTTACAGATTTTTTTAAAATAAAGAAGAAATCGCCATATAAAACATTAAAAAGGGGAGGCAAACTTGCCAGAACAAAACAAGAACCAACATCGCAGCGGCTTACTATACGTCCTTGCGGTGCAGTATCTTGGGTAGATCCCATGAATCAGACTACAAATGACAGTCGGTAGTAAAGCGAGAACATGAAGTATTCGTGTCCTGCGTATACAATTTCATGTAGTCACCTAGTAAAACATTGTAGGTACACACAGATTTTGTTTTCTCTTCTTCTCTCGCGTCTGTCTCACCGTGTCGCCTTACACTGGCGCCATTTTAGAACAACTACAGACCTACAACACAAAATAGCCTAGAACCTCTAACCAGTTAACCAAACAAGTAGTCTTTACTCTTTAATTTGCAAGCACCAAAACCACTTATTAGTTATTATGTAGCTAGGTTAACTACGAATCTGTGTAAACCGTTTTACTTTGGTTTAAGCAAGCATGCAACAACTGTAAATATGGCTAAATTTAAGAGCGGAAGATTACATTTATTATCATTTAATACCTAGAAGGTTATGTGACACAATCACAGCAATATTGTATCACATGTGTAAAGTTTGTTTCGTGCAACTAACGACTGTTATGTTCATCGTTTCTTTTAAATTCCAATAGGCCTACAAATGAATGCAGCTCATAAATACCCCCACCCCCTTCCCTTACCCTATACTCCCCAAATATCCCCCTTTTGCCAAACCACAACAACAGCAACAAAAACAACAGCGATAGCAACAACAATAACATCCTAATTTCCACACCTTGTCTGCAGGGAAGGCTGGTTTTGTAGGAGTCGCAGATACATATGATAACAATCTTGGCCCCCTCCACAGCTTCAGCCATAGTCTGTAGCGTGGATTCCCCATCCGACATTTTGTAAATATCCATCCACATAGAGACACCCTTTAAAACAACAACATTACATCCTGACAAAAAATAAAAGGACAAATTTGCATAGGACAAGGTCCCAAACGGACAAGTTGACGAAAAGGATACAATTTATTAAAAATATTTGAAGAAAGGGGAAATAACTAAATCGAATGACTAAAAACTAAACACTTCTTTGTAAAGCGAAATTCCTAGCAAGCAATAAAACATTTCTAGTTACAGAACGACAACTTTGTCGAATCAAACAACTTCTTTGGTGTATATTATGCTTAGACTGTTTTGTTTTGTACAGTCCTTGGGTCTTACTGATAAAGGTTTTAGTCTAATAAACCGAAAATTTTAACGCCTACTACCCAGGTGTTGTTGTTGGTTTTATTATCAAACTTCTTGGTTTAAATGAGTAGAAGCTGTCTTTATTAGGATGTTGGCTTGGACGGAATTGCTAGTTACAGACTATACAGGCTGCCTCGCCATTAGTTGCCACTACTTATTACATGATTATTACTTTCGGTCCAGCGGACTCTTCCGAGCCAAATCAGGACCGGACAACCCCTGATCCGCATAAAAGATCTGCTGAAACAACCCTAGTGGTAAAACTGAAAGCTCTCCACCAGCTGGAGTACCCGCTATATATAAAAATCCAGTCACTTTACAATAAAGACATCCCACGCAGGGGACGCTGAGGCTGCACTCTAATTTATCGAACCCCCGTTTACAAAAACAAAATAGAATGCAAACATCATTATAAATTATCAACAAAACACATACATATAAAATGCCTACATTGCTAAATAATAACATCATAAGAAGCCCTAGTGACCACCTGGCAGAAAGCGTCCAATATTCCCAAGCTGATCCAACAGACCACATACACAAATAAGGAGTCTAGTCCCGGAAGAGGTTTCAAGAAAAAAGGTAGGTGACTGGTCTAGCGAAGAAGAAGATAGTATAGCAGATTGATAGAACCGAGCAGGAACGAGAAAGAGCAAATGAGAAAGACAGCGACAGTGGGAATTTAAAGCACTAAATCTCCAGAAAGTGGGGATAATATTTATACTGAAACCCCCGGCACCCCAACGGGGGTCACTACTTATTCGTATCCGCCCGTTCAATTGACTTACATAACGCAAGTTTATATTGACGTAACGTCTAGTTTAAGACAGTTAATTTTACTCTCAACTTACATTTTCCTGCAGAAAGTCGTGGACCATCTTTGCCACCGGTCGGTACTTGGACTGGTAGGACATCATGACATGACCCTGACCGGCAGTTGACGTATCCTTCGACTTCTTCTCTGTCTCCTCTTGCAGCTTCTTGACTAAAGTCACACATACCAGACAAAGTAAAATCAACAACAAGAACAACAAGAACAAACTACTACTACTACTACTACTACTACTACTACTACTACTACTACTACTACTACTACTACTACTACCACTACTACCACTACTACCACTACTACTACTACTACTACTACTACTACTACTACTACTACTACTACTACTACTACTACTACTACGGCCGAGTGGTCTAAGGCAGGACTAACTTGACTTGTCCACAGGCTATAAACCAATGGCGTCTGACAGGTGTGGGATCGATCAAGCATTTGGGCGTTATGTTTTTCCGAATATTATTTACTTTCGACTCGGGCAACGCCTCAGGGCTTTTCTCCGGGTACTCCGGTTTGCTCCTTAAGCAAAATTAAAAACAAACTAACTAATAATTAAGTAGGCTGGTTTGGGCGCGCCACAGGCTGCAACTACGCCTTCCCTAGGGGAGGTAGCCCAGAATTTCCGATAGAAATGGACAATAAAGTGTAAAAAAAAAATCTAAAAGAAATAAATAATAATAATAATAATAATAATAATAATAATAATAATAATAATAATAATAATAATAATAATAATGTCCACGTGCAGGTGCAGCAATGTCCATGCCAACTGCATGCGTTGTCTTAGTGCGCATGCAATTAAAATTTATTTCATTTACCGATTTGGTTTAGTATTACATGCAGTTGTCGCACACCACAGGAGGGTGGCTTCCCGTTAGCTTGTTAATACAATAAGAAACAAATGTTTTCACAAAGTCTTGGTTTTTGTGTGTGTGTGTGGTCAAAATTAGCATTCCTTTTTCTGATGTACTAATTTGTTTCTCATTATTGTGGATTTTGACTGCTAGAAGTCTTCTGTTTTATTCCTGTTAGCTCGTTGTCATTCAGAAATCACCGAAGCTAAACAAACGTACCTGGTTTGCTATGTTTTGTGTTGTCTGACTATATGACCTTCTGACAAAACAGGGATGGTGCTAGGCATGTCACCCCTCTTCGACAACAGCAGCGGATGAACCGAATTAGCAAAAACTTTCTGCGTCAGCAATCCTCGTGTCTCACAACGGCCCGACAGGCTGCGAGGTTGGCGACAATGATGATGATGATGATGATGATGATGATGATGATGATGATGATGATGATGATGATGATGATGATGATGATGCACCCATTGCACATAGCTACGATCGAAAGAAAGTATACTCCAGGCACACGCTGCGCAGCAGGCCAAAGTATGTCCCTTGTCCCTTGAAGGGAGGTAAGCGAGGTTAGCAGCCTGCTCAGTTACAGTGTCGGTGAAAGACTACAAACGGAAAAGTAAGTTTCGTCTCCTCTAGGCGACGAATTAGGTCACGCTGTATTTGTTTCTAGGTCAACTGTCTTTTACGAACCGTCTGAGAATTTTTTCGAACCGTTTATTGACGCCGGATAGTGTCCTCACTTGGTTTCATACAATTTAAGAATCCAAAAAGGCAAATGGGTTTTTGGGACGGTAAAAGCATTTTTGTAGAGAAAAGGGTTAGGGCAAGGGCTAGGGATATATCTTCAACTAACCCTTACCTAAACCCTTGTAGCAATATTCCGCTCTTTCCGTCACTTTTAAACAGTAGTGCGCTTCGCATCCACGGCTAGCAGCGAGCCCAAAGTATACTTTGAAGTGATGGAGGGAATACTTTCACCTGCTGCAAGCGGGAGTTTTGGCGATACTTTGTACCGATCGCAGCAATGTGTATTACCTCGATGATGAGGGCGGCGACAATGATGATGATGATGATGATGATGATGATGATGATGATGATGATGATGATGACGACGACGACAACGGTGATGATGATGATAACCTTGCCAACATTATTATTATTGTCTATGACTTTTCACTGAACTTACCAACTTGTTGGTACTTCTTGTTGTTCTGCAGCTCTTCCCTCAGCTGGTAGATGATGCCCTCTACTGAGGAGTAGTGCTGGGCCTCGGGTCCCTTCTTGAAGGTCTCCATCAACATATCCAATAGCGTTTCGCTCTTCATCATCTCCTCCCTGTTCGTCTTTTCGTAGCTGAGCCACCACAGCGATTCCAGACACCCTAGCAATCAATCAGTGAAACAATCAATGGAGCAGACATATATCAATCAAATCAGTAAATTAACTTTGAGTTTGTAAACACTATGAATATGTTAATAGATACTTTTGAAAAAGAAACGGATGATGATCATATCATATGCTATGTGTGTTATAGCAAGACTAAAAGTATGGAAACCAACAACAGACTAGCGGTGCGTTTCATGTGGAACTGAATGGTTTGGATGTGTTCATAGAACCTTACCTTTGTAAAGAGCCTGCGAGCGAGAGAGGAAGAGAGAGAGAGAGAGAGAGAGAGAGAGAGAGAGAGAGAGAGAGAGAGAGAGAGAGAGAGAGAGAGAGAGAGAGAGAGAGAAGACGCAACCAACTAGAATTAGTGAAACATCACGCCGCGCGAGAAAAAAGGCTTATTTAGTTTTCCATGCTACAGTATGTATTTGGGTATTTATTCATTTATTTATTTATTATTGTGTTTTTTGTTCTGACAGTTTGTTAATACTTCATCTGTCTGTATTCATTGTTTTAAACCCGCTTTCCTTACCCTTTCTAAACGGAGAGCTAAATTGAATGAAGAAAGATATTTAACAGAGAAAACAAGACAAAACAAACCCCCCACATACGTCAGAGTAAGTGGAGGACTAAAAACAACCACAATAATACACATAAAACATACACACAAACATAACCCAAAAATAAACAAAATTAAAATTATTTACAAGAGAAAAAATGTATGAAGTCCAAAACTTACACAGAAAACTTACTAATAATTTTAAAACAAAACAACAAAATATGACCAAGAAAAGAAAAGTATAAAATTGCCTCCCTTGTCAAAGCATATAAAATGTTAAACAGCTTATTTATATTGCCCTAAAATAAATTACATAACTGCAATAAAAATAATAAAAATAAGTAATGTTTTTTGAATTCCAAACACACATAAAAATAAATAATTAACGCATCGTTAAAGATAGAGGTGACCACACATATGAAAAACTCTCATATTGTCTCCTTTGTCAAATCGTACAATTACACGATAAATAATGCTCGTTTTTAATTCTGGCCATTGCAACTCGATCTTAGGAAAATAACAAAAAATCTGTAATACCGAAAGTGAATAATGTTTCACAATTCAGTTGCATTTTAAAATTATTTTTGTTATTCATTATTGGAACTAGTGTATGGTTTAGACTAGCTGATAGGGAAGATGGCGTATTACAAATCCAATCTCTGCTATTATGATAGGACGGGCTTTGCGATGAATGGCATTATTACAGAACAGCAGAGAGTTGGAAAGCACCACTACGAGGTAAATATAACTGTTCGATTTATTTTATTTTAACAAATATATTTCTAGATATTATTTTGCAATGCATGAATGTTATGGTTTGATGATTGTATGCTGTTTTAAAAAATAATATATCTGTTCTATTTAGATATATATTTATTGTTGTCATTCTTTCCAGATATTTAATTTCAAATGCACGATCGTTGATATACATGTGTGCTAATGGCCTAGGGTTACTTGGTCATTGCATTGGTGTGCTAAGGAGACTCGGCGGACTGGCATGCATTATTTCTAATAAATGAATTTTCAACCAAAAACACAAAAAAATCTGTAAATTAATGTAAAATAATTAGTTATCATTTAGTCAATCAACCAAATAAGCAGATTTAAAACGAATGAAATCCTCCAACGCGAAAGTAGTTACTAAATAAATAAGTACTAACGGACAGACAAAAAGTACTAACGGACAGACAAACATCATAAAAACATAAGATAAAAAAGGTGGAAATTTTAAAAAATACATAAATAAAAATAACAATAAAGAAAGAAAAACAAATCTATAGATTTAGGCTACATTTGATAGATTAATTATTCAAACGGTTCACAAAATAAGAAACAGATCAATAAAAACACACCCAGGACAAAGAATACCAACATTTAAAACAACAAAAACAAATCAAATCAAGAGAGGTCAAAGGGGTAAGGGTGGTGCAGAGGAAAATGAGGAGGGGGAAGGGTATGGCACAATAACAACTAGGCATAGCGGTGTTGCCGACAGTGCTGAAGTTACCACATAGCAATCTTCTGGCTAGAAGCAGCAATATCATGTCATTTATAATATATCTTTCTGGCATGTTTAATTCAAAACCATGGTAAATATAGAAACACTTGAAGGGGCTCGTCGTCATATTTGACAAGACCATCACTAGCTATGTTCTACTAAAATTTTTAATATTATCGTATTTACATTTATATTTATTAATCATCCATTCTCCAATATTCACAACCTGCATCGCATGGAACGAACGAGGGGACGTTACTCTTAAGCGACAAGAAGCCATTGAACGCAAGGCTCATTTTTGTTGAATTTGCTGATATGCAATGTGCTGTATGAATTTCCATTGTAGGTTTGACTGACTTGGCTGTTAAGTTTAAAGAATTGTTCTTCACATCAACTTACATTTTTCCTCCATGTGGTTTGAAGATTTTTGGTATTTTGATTTTAGTCCATCTGTGAGAAGCGGCAGCGCTCCTTTTTTCACTAAGAGCTGTTTGTTGGCATCGTTTCTCGCCAAGTTCCTCACCACTGAAAAGAGAAATATAAAAAATGTATAATAATAATAATAATAATAATAATAATAATAATAATAATAATAATAATAATAATAATAATAATAATAATAATAAAATATTTATAATGAACAATACAGCAATACAATAATAATAATAAAATATTTATAATGAACAATACAGCAATACAAGGATGGTTGGGAATGGGAAAGCGAGAATGAGAAAGAGAGAGAGAGAGAGACGCCCTGTCGCTACTGGTTTATATTGGATGCAGTCAAATTAATCTTTAAAAAATACAAAACTATTTAACTTTCAGTTTCCTAATAGCGATCTCCCTGCCTTTACACCACGTGTTTGCCTTGTATACTGTTGTCCTTGTTGTGTGTCTGTAATATATTTGTTGCACGTGAGCGTGTATGTTGGTATAGGTCGCCGCGCTTTGAGTTTGAAATCATTCGAAGTAAAGCGCGTATTAGCATCCGGTATTATTATTATTATTATTATCACAATCCACATGTGTTGAGTCGTGCATTAAGCTTGAATTTTAAATGTTGAACACTGGGTTCGATTCCTTTAGTTGCCTCTCATTAGAGCACCGATTGAGCTGATGACACAGACTTGTAAATTGCATTAATGCAATGCTGGCAGCATGCTCAGAGCGCACTTCAGTCTTTTTTTTTAAACTCGTTTTCCAGTGTCAGGTAGCCTATGTTAACTAGCTTTCCCGACTGTTCTCACCTTTGGCCAAGCCTACAGTAGTCCATCCAGAAGAAGAGGACCTGCTGTCGTTCTCGTAAGTCTGTTTCAGTTGATCCAGAAGGAAGTATACCATGTCCTCGTCTGTTTCGATGATGTCTTCTGCATCCTTCTCGTTGGCCACGTTGGCCAGCACTGCAGTGGCCGTCAGCCTTTAGACAATGGCACAAACCATGAAGCATTGTCTTCTAAAGCATACTTCCCACCACTAAATGGGGTCAACCCGGTGTTACCCCAGGTCTGTTTCCCTTTAGTCATTTTAGGTTAATGTTCTCCTTAGTCAGTGATCTCCCCCCCCCTTCCTCACTCCCACAACTCCGTCCTTCCTTCCACTCCCCCTCCACTCAGTGTTCCCCAGGTCTTCTTTCCACCAGGTCTATGTCCCCACCCCACACACCCAGCCCCCATCCACAAGATCTTTACGCATCGCACTTGGGGAACATAGGCCTGGGGAAAGCAAAGGCCTGTAAGAACATAGAGTAGGGAGAACAATGACCTGGAGGAACATAGACCTGGGGCCTGGGAATAAAGAAGACCTGGACGAACGTTGACCTAAAGTGCCTTGACGGCTCTAGACCTGGAGGCGGGGAGGGAGTTTGGGGGTTCGGGGTGGGGAAGAAGACCTGGAGGAACGTGGATCTAGAAGAATAAAAAGCTGGGGAAATAAACATGCTCCCCACCAAATGGATCAAAGCACTGTTTTATATAGTGCACTTTAAATCACAACTAATGTTAGGTAGGTTGGGTTTGGGCGCGCCACAGGCTGCGACTACGCCTTCCACAGGGGGGGCGGCCCAGAATTTCCCGATAAAAAGGGACAATAAAGCATTAAAAATCTTTAAAATCTTTTAAAAAAATCTTTCCAGCTGCTCAAACTGCTTTTGGTTAGCCAGTGGATTTACTACTGTGCAAAAGGGCACAAGTCATGAAGACATGAAATATCTTTCGCAAGGCATGGTTAACAAATCAGACTACTTTCATATGCAGAATGTTAGCGCTTCTTAGCTCAAAGAGTGTCTCTAAAGCCACGTTGGTTAATAGCAATGACGAACTTTGGTACAGTGCATTTCCTATATCAAAACAGAGCGATTGCCTCGTTTTCCGTTTCAGTTTGTAATGCCGGCAGTCTAAAATCACACTAGCATAAAAAAGTATACTTCGACACAAGCGCACTTTTCCATTTCAAATAGCTCGTCATGCAAGTGACAAGTTCGTAGTGTTCAATGCGTGAAGCAAGTTCTGCCTAAACCTCCCTTCTCAGACATCACCCATGACCGTTTATTTACTAATGTAATCAACAACAACAGAGACACGTAAGTACATATTTTTTGCTACTAACCTGTTATCCTCATCCTTGGAAGATAAGTACTTTTTGAAGACAGGGATGAAACCCTCAATACCTCGCAGGTAGGTAGAGTATGATTTTTCCTCTTCAGCAGATACCATGAACACTGTCGTCAGACTCTTGTTCAAACACTGTTCTTCTATAGGCTGAAGAAGAAAAAACCCACACCAACAACGCCCACATGTTCTTTTAATGGGGAGATACTTGTGTAATATATAAGACAAATCCCAAACTATAAGGAAACAGTCAAATTTGTAATGGTAATGAATACAACAATGTAGATAATAGGATGGGAAAAAATCTTCAGTTGGTACGGAAAAAACAAACAAACAATTTTAAAAAAATACTAACACAATTCCAATAACATTGTCATATTTAATTACATTGGTGGATTGGCTGGGGAGGAACAGGAACTTGAGCGGCTGATGCATAGGCTTGACATCACCTCCAGAGCCTATGGAATGGAGATAGGTGCAGAGAAGACCAAAATGATGACCAACAAGATCAATAGCATCAACACGGATATCAAGGTCCATGGCCAGTCCCTCAAAACACAGTGCATAGCTTCAAATGTTTAAGGGCCATCGTGTCAGACAGTGGGTCCCGACGGGAGGTCCTCTCCAGGGTTGCACAAACAACCGCTGCCCTGACAAGGTTGAAACCCGTTTGGAAAGACTGGACCATCAGTCTACAATCCAAGGTAAGGCTGCTGCGCTCCCTTGTCGTCTCCAGCTTCTTTTAAGCTTGCGAAACATGGACCCTCACAGCAGATCTACAACGAAGAATACAAAGCATGGAGATGAGGTGCTATAGAAGACTTCTGAGCATTTCCTATATCCAACACATCACCAACATTGAAGTCCAACAGACCGTCACACAAGCCATTGGGAAACATGATATGACCAGAGCATCAGGCCTTGCAAAAAAAAAAATCCTGCAAGGCACGAAGCAAGGAGGCAGAAGAAGAGGGAGACAGAAGAAGAGGTGGGAGGACAACATTCGAGAATGGACTGGCTTGAGATTGAGCGAAGCCATGAGGGTTGCTGAGAACAGAGAAAGATGGGAGTAGTAGTACGCTGGTTAAATGATCATCTGTGGTGCCCCAAGAGTTACGGGATAGGATAAGATAGGAAGGATAGTCTAGTAAAGATCTTGTTACAAAGACGTTCACTTACCATTAGCGTGCCGGACATATGTGCAGTATACCAGTCATCCAGTTTCTTGGTCAGCACAGGCAGTACCTGCATTTCATGAACGAACCTGTATTACTTGCTTATGAAGAAGGTAGGGGAAGTTTCACAAATGTGATTTGCTTGATTTCATGCATGAATGGAAGTATGATGTATTTGCATACACAAACAACACGCACTCGCACAAACATACATAACATCAGTGCTTCAGATTGTTGGAGCGCCCGCGCCATTGGCGCATATTTTATCAGAATGGCGCGTAACAGTCAACGTGAATGCGCCAGCATGGCGCGTCATAAAAATCAAGAAGGACTAGGTGAACATACGATACGAATACCTTCGATTGTCAGTGACCCATCTTTTTCAAAATTGACCCATCATTTTGCATGGCCATGGGTCATTGGGCCCATGATGTCTGAAAACAATCTGAAGCACTGTAACATGCTAAATCAATCTAAGAGAATTAAGTTTTGTAAATTCTCTGTTGAAAAAAAACAACGTAACGTGACAAAATACAATAAATACCAGACAAAATATTGTTTTGAAAAAGTAATATCAAAAGAGTCTTCAAACCATCTAACGAGGCCTGGTAAATATAAAAAGGTGTTACCTATCGAGTCTTGGAAAATGGCGGCCATAACGACCACAAGCGACGACGATGCGTCGAGATTTGATAGCACATAGACGTGTAGTCCAGTTAATAGAAGTGACGAGGTGCACCGATGACAAAACAACACGTACATTACTACAGAGCCCTGCCTGGTCGCAGTCGACGACGGAGACAACGACAACTACGAAGACACGGGCGATTACGACAATGACGAAGACGGGCTCGACGGCTGAGGCACGTCGAAGACGACACGAATATAGAAGACGAAGATGGGGCAATACGGCAGCTGTTGGAGCAGCCAGTGACGATGATACAGCCACAGATGTCGGAGCTGCAATGACGACGGTGTCGCCCGAGTGACGTACGGAGTGCAAGCTAGCAACGTCGTAGAGAGCGTAGCTCTGTAGCCCATGACTCTCCAACAACCATACTTATATAACGTTGCTTTAGTCGGGATGGTGAAGGTCGCCACAGACCCACATACTAAACACAATGCCAACACGCAACAACACATTTCAGCGCTTGGTTGCTTGTCAACGACGTGCATTCACGACAGCCGACTAATACTTCTAGTGGTGAAAATACACACAAACACACACACACCCACACACACACCCACACTCACACCAGTGAAACACCGACTATAACATAGAGCACAGTCCAACAGTCGTAGATACGGCAGTAACATCCACATCAGTACCTGCAGTAATACGGCAGTAACGTCCACATCAGTAACTGCAGTAACACTGTCTTATTATATTACTGAAAGATAGGAACTCCGCAACGTAGTTATACTCTGGGCTCATAGATTGCTTCCATTCCGATTCTTCTCTCTTTAGCGTACACCACAGATTGTGAACACAAAACCCCGTCAAGGTGTTAACCTTTGGCTGCTGCAATTTGGCTGTTGGTCACGGGAGTGAATTAGTAAACGTTTACGTAGTTGTAAACACGGAGTGGTCAAGAAACTCCATGCCAGATATGCTTACCACAAGCCGAAGAAAGAATGTTTAGGTAGATGGCCTATGCTATAAATTAGGTTAGGATCAAGAGTACATGCCCGATCTGTTACTGTAAGCTATAACGAAATGTTTATGTGGTCGGTACCACATACTGTCAGGCCTGTTTACTGCAGGCTGGGGGCGGACGGTATCGGTAAACTAACATGCGGTAAGCGGTACCTAGAGCCAAAGATACTAGAAAACTATCCTTGCTAGAGCCCAGCCAAGATACTAGAACAGTAT
Organism: Oncomelania hupensis; assembly: GCA_036898135.1. Classification (NCBI taxonomy): domain Eukaryota; kingdom Metazoa; phylum Mollusca; class Gastropoda; order Littorinimorpha; family Pomatiopsidae; genus Oncomelania; species Oncomelania hupensis. Next base: position 16,271,122 of record CM072516.1, read on the forward strand.
CTATCCTTATTATACTATCTTTGAGCCCAGCAAGGCTTGCCCTCGAGCCTGATGTTCTCAGTGGTCAACAGACTTCTGGGAGGTGAAGCATCGAGTCCGATACTTCCTGACATGGACTGTCAAGCTGCAGCCACGACTCTCAATCACTTCTTTCAAGCCAAGATTGAAGAAATCCAGCAAAGTTTCCGGGATGACAATCAACCCCCCATTGTGAACATCACCCGGCCTTTCATAGGTGAAATGTTATCTCACTTTGCCCCTGTCACAGCCGAACAACTGAAGACGATCATCGCTCGATGCAAGCCCACTTCTTCACCTGTTGATCCTGTACCGACTAAGATTGTGCTGGACAATATTGACATCCTGTTGCCCATTTTGGTGAAAATAGTAAATAGAAGCATCAGTCAGTCGGTTGTTCCTACTCCCTTCAAAACGGCTCTCATTAAACCCCTACTGAAAAAGCACAATCTAAACCCAAATGAATGTAAAAATTTTAGGCCAGTTTCAAACTTGCCCTATATCTCAAAACTACTTGAACGAGTCATCGCCAGGCAAATGATCAGCCACTTAGACCAACACAATCTCTCAGATAGATTTCAGTCAGCATATCGTGCCCATCACAGTTGTGAAACATCGCTGTTACGCCTCATGAATGACCTTTTGTGCAATGCTGATGCCGGTGACTTGACACTTTGCGTCTTGTTAGATCTCAGTGCGGCATTTGACACTCTTGATCATACTGTTCTCCTTGATCGCATGTCTTGTGAAGTTGGAGTGACTGGGCCTGCATTGGACTGGTTTGTATCATACTTGCGAAACAGAACCCAGTATGTCACAATCAACCATGCATCCTCACCAGAGACGAAACTATCATGTGGAGTCCCTCAGGGCTCAGTACTGGGCCCTCTGCTGTTCTGCATCTACACTTGTCAGCTAGGCTCTGTTGTCGAAAGGCATGGCCTCAATCGAAAAATGTTCGCCGACGACACAGAACTCTACACAGCATTCAGACCTACAGCACAGTCAGCACAGGAGGCAGTGACATCGGTGGAGCATTGCTGTGAGGAAGTCAAGAACTGGATGTCATCAAATAGGCTCAAACTGAATGACTTGAAGACAGAGATTTTGCTGTGTGGGTCTAAGACCAGCCTAGCGAAAACCAGCATCGACTCTGTACAAATTGGAGAGGCCAAGATCACACCATCTGACGTAGTGCGAAACCTAGGCTTGTACATTGACAGCCGACTAACCTTGTCAACGCATGTTAGTTTCATCGTGAGGACATGCTACTTCTACATCAGAATGCTAGGCAGACTTCGCCCATTGTTAAATCTTAGAACAGCCAGATCAGTTGCAACTTCTCTCATCCTCTCTAGATTGGATTATTGTAACAGCTGCCTCTGGGGACTACCCAAAACACAACTGCAGAGACTACAACTTGTTCAAAATACTGCAGCAAGGATTGTTCTAAAACAAAAAAGGAATGAGCACATTTCACCTGGACTTCGTTCTCTTCATTGGCTGCCCGTTGAAAAAAGACTAGACTACAAAATCCTGGCACTTGCCTATCAGTGCTTCACGAGCACTGCTCCCACCTACCTCACAGAACTGGTCTCCCCTTACCAACCCAGACGCGAACTCAGGTCAGGGACTCAGTGTAGACTTGAAACCCCCAGTGTGCGCACAAGCAACACAACCAAAAAGACTCTTGGAATGCGCTCCTTCAAAAATGCTGCACCCACTCTGTGGAACTCCCTTCCCCTGAGCTTGAAGCAAGCTCCATCCCTGCCAAGCTTCAAGAAAGGACTAAAAACTTACTTGTTTTAATATGGCTGAATCACCGTTTTAGTGCGCATAGAGCATGAACACTACGTACATGGATTTTTTGGCGCCTTACAAGATCACATCATCATCATCAGCCTGTCAGGTAGGCCGGTGCAAACTGCTGGACAAAGAAACTGGTCGGTGACGTAGACTCGGAGGGGGCAGTGACCACTGGTAGCATGTGATTGGACAATGTAGCAGGGTAGGTTAGGGTATGAAGGAGCCATGAAGGCAATCCTGAAAAAAAGAGGCCAATTCCTGTTGAGATTCCAATCCTATTGGGGTCCCACCTTCCGGATCCAATCCTGCGAGTGTTCTAATACTAATTTCTAAGTTTTATTTTGAGACTTAGTGTAAAGGAAGATCCTTCGGGAAGCGAAGTGAGCAAAGGCTTCGAAGATGCGGTAAGAACAAAAATGTCTATCTTTTGTTGGTTATGTGTGCATGCGGATTTTATGTTTGGTGATTGTAATGTATTAAGTATGCATTATGGAATTGAATTTGGTTCCTTTGTTTAAATGGTAGTGTCTTTGAATGGCAGTGGGACCTGTTCTGTTTTGTGCGTTTTATAGGCTATGATTGTTTTTAGTTAAGCCTTACTTAAGGCCCGATCCCCGTCCTTGGAAGATAGTTTTGTTAGTCTAACTCTCACAAGTTAATGCTCTCGTTACAAAAGTTCAAAACACAATCATGAATCACGAGACTTCAACTAAACATACGCTCGTAGCAAGCAGCTACAATGCGGCAGAGCGTGTTCAAACAAATACGTACAGTGTGCTCAATATGAGACTAGCACTCTAAAGTTAATACATGCAAATAGACATTAGCACAACAGCATAGGTGTGTTTGTGACAGGCATGCAGTTACCTGTATTTACTTTCGTATGACCATGAACCACCACTTCTCCCACCCTCTTCCTTATCCATAAACTATTGTCAACGAGGATGATACACACAATAATTAAATATGATTTAAGCTTATCTTTCATCGACTACTAGACAGTTTATTTTCGTATTCTATTCTTTTTCTTTTGTTCTGTTAAGGCGTATTTTGTAAAAACGAAAAAAAAAAAAAAATAAATAAGAAGAAGAAAAAAGACTGCTTTACCTAATATCAGAATGGTAAATAAATAACAGAGGATGGCGAGCGCGTGTGTGTGCGTGCGTGCGTGCGTGTGTGCGCGTGTGTGTGTGCGCGTGCGTGCGTGCATGTAATCTAACGAGTATTGAATATGAAGCTTTCAAGAGAAGTACATTTTAAATATCGTGCAAACACTTTAGTTTAAGAAAATTTGCAATTCAAATATTGTGTAAGCATCAAGAAAGTGAATAGTGGCTATTTGAATTAACTAGTGTACAGAGATGTTTCTGTAGCAACCGATGCATGGAAAATAATGCGGGTTGCTGCCGACGAAGACCATAACATAGTAGATCCACCTCTGCTTTTTTTAAAGCCTTTACTGGTTAGTGCAAGTTGATGGGGTTATAACCACTACAATAATTGTGTGACGTACCATTCCGTGATCCGTTAATGCTTTCCTGCATTTTTTGGAAGTGTCTGCAAAACTGCACAGGATCTGCAGGCAATCGGTCAATAGTTCTGCTTGTTCCTGCACAACGTTCAATTCCTGTTTAGTGATTGAGGTATGCGTGTAGCCTGTGCTCTTTTCCTATACACTGCGCTGGTTTGTATGTAGTCCCATCTACATAGTTTATGCACACTGCAAATTTTGAGTGCATATAGCCTAGGAAGAACCCATTCACATTCAAGATGCTTCCTATTTACTGTTATCTAAACATAACGCCATTGCTAGCACAACAGCAACAGTCGAAACGTCGGCACATAACAGCGAGAACACGGTATACACAGACTTGAAACCCAATCTCGTCTGCTGTAGAGATTTATTTCGATATTTCATGTCACTTGATCTTCTGTAAAGACTTGCTATTTTTTGCTACAAAGTCATGCACACAGACTGTCCTCGTTCGAGACTTTAAACATGAAATAGGCTACTGGGGAAATGGCGCTACTCAAGTCGACATCATCAACAACAGCAACAATAACAATAACAACAAAAACAACATAATGAACAACAAATAACAACAACAATAACAACAGCAAGCTAACACAGAAACGTACCGGAACCTTCGTCTTTTTTCCATCCTTCATTTCATAGTAGGCGTTCTTCTCCAAGCCCTGAACTAAGATGTCACAGACGATTCGCAGTGTTCCCGTCTTGAGGAATGGACCGAACAGCTTGCCACGAAAGTCGAACTTGATGTGGTACTGGAAGTCGCTGAAAACCGAATACGACCTTCTCACCTGCCGAAGTGGAAATACAAATAACGGGTCAAAGATTTAAAACTTGGCCAGTGTTCTACATCTACACCTACTTTGATCTTCTTTGACCCGCTATTTATGTATAACCGAAAATGTGTAGTTTTACCTCGATTATTGTATTATATTTCCTTTTGTTGAAGATCACAGAATGGCATTACTGAGGTCTATAAAACATAAGCGTAAAAAATACAGCATTTATTTCAATCCCTACTTAACATGGTCTCATTTGATTTTGCTTTCCAGTTTAACAAAAATCCTATAGCGTAGGCTATTAAAAGATCAGATACAAGTTATTTATTATTTCAAGTCTATCCACAGAAGCACGTACGTATATGGATGTGAGAAAAGCATATAACTAAAATAGCTCTTCATCTACTAAGGCAAGCCAAGAACGTACTATGTACTATAACAGTCACCTGCTTGATGTGCTTGTGGAGGTCGTGAGAAGCGAGGTCATAGTTCCAGATGTTTGTAGTCTGTGGGTAGATTTCCAGCGTGGCCTCTAGAATGCTCTCCGCTTCTTTCTTCTGATCTGCCTCAGGCCATTCGGACACGGGCGGCATTTTGCCTTTCTTCGTTGCTAGAAGGAGAAAACAGTTATTGGAGGGTTATGATCATTTTAATGGAGGCACAAAGCGTATGAAGCCACATACGTGTAGGCTATCAGTGCATAGTCTGCTGAATCAGTGTTTGTTTGTTTGTTTGTTTGTTTTTATATATTTATTTCCGCTGGACCTAAAGCAATAATCATGCAATGTTATATATTTATTAGTTTTACATTATTTACACAATATGTCACTCACTCATCCTCTTCCTTATTATTTACTTTCGACTCGGGCAACGTCTCGGGGGTTTTACTCTGAATTGCTCCCCCAGCAAAATTTAAATAAAAAAAACACACACGCTAATGTTAGTCTGCGACTACGCCTTCCCCAGGGGAGGCGGCCCGGAATTTCTCGATAAAAAGGGACAATAAAGCGTTACCCACAATTTAAAAAAACCCAACAAACTAATCCATCTATAAAGAAACTTATTCAGATTTTTTGAGTTCGCCCCAATTACTCCCTCGAGCCAAAAAATAGAAATATTCAGCCACCGACAAACACAACTACCCAGTTTGAATTTTGTTTGTAACAAATCCTATCAATTAAAATTGAAACACTAGAAAGCTACAAAACTGTGCCTAAAGGTCTATCTAGGAAGGCATTACAAAGTTCATATGTCAGCTGTGGGCTATTAAAGAGGTTAACTTCAGTATGTGATTGCAATACCGGTATACTATGCTGTTTTAATGTATAAGGCATGAAAATATATATTCTGTTGAGAAATGCACTGCATGCATATAATACCTATTTAACATACTTGGTTAAAAAAAAAAGATTGCATTTCCATCGGTTCAAAAAAGGTGTAATTACCCTTACATGAAAGGGGTTAATATATTACTTATTTGATGAAAATCTATTATTTCTTAATGTCATATATATATATATATATATATATATATATATATATATATATATATATATATATGCCGACTCGACATGTTACGGTATCCAATTAAAAGTAATGTTGCACTCTCCAATGATGAATAAATTAATCAGCTGACTACTTTCTGTCAGGTGTTCTGATCTTACTTTCAATTGTAAAGAACTTAAAACATTCAGCACACAAGACAATAGTTGAGATACTGAATGCAGGAAATCAAATAGACAATTTAGCGCCATAAATATATTCATTCGTAAAATATAGGTAATTGGATTGCTCGCTTGTTTTGAGATCGTGTATTTGTGTGTTTGATTTTTGTAAAGCGATAAATGATTTATACACTCAACCTTAACTGATGAGATAAACATGACTCACACATCTCATGCTTTTTCATTGGAATTAATTTTTTCGAAGACTGTTCATTCATGATATTGTCCACCTGTTGAGAGAATTCGGGCGGATCCTCTTGACCTTTGTTAGACTGCATCACCATTCTCAGTGTCTTATTTTCCTGAAAAATAAATGTTGTACAAACTGTGTAATCTTATATCATTCTATTTGATTACATAATTGTTGTTTATATTCTATATTATTATTTCATTTTTTAAAAAATTATTGTCATCTTATTTTATTTTTATTTTAATTGATTACGTGATATATATTTTATTGGACAATTTGCATTGTGTATATATATCTACATATATATATATATATATATATATATATATATATATATATATATATATATATATATATATATATATATATATATATATATATATATATATATATATATATATATATATATATATATATATATATATATATATATATATATATATATATATATATATATATATATATATAAAAGTTCGTTCTTACTCGACCCTCGGGGTTTTCCTCTCTCACCGTGTCATCGAAGTCTTCTGAGAGCGCAGTGAGTGTCTGTTTCTTCTTTGCCCTTGGTTCACTGGGTTCGAGGTGGTTGGATTGCTGTCGGATTATCTCATCGTCGTCGTCGTCAGAACGGTCGTCACGCTTGTGAGACTGGAGACTAACAATAAACCAAATGCCAAATAGACAATCTTCGGAAATGGGAGGTAACTTGTCTTTTTGTTGAGTTATCCGGGCGTCTCAGAACACCGTGAAAGCTACCCTGAGCTGCTAGCTTTTTCTTCGGGGAAAGGGGGGTGGTGTTTGCCTGGCAGTGCAAGGCCGAGCTAGTGGAGCTAACTAGAACTGCAACTGAAATCAACATTTCGGTGGATCCGGAAGGTTTGATGTAGGGCAGAGCAGAAATTGTAGGCGAAAAATTGTATTCGTTTGCAAAGGATGTCTACGACCGCCTACTAGCGCAAAAACCGAGTTACCATTATCACGAGATAATTGAAATTAACACGTGTTCTGTGTAGTTTACAGAGATACCGGTAGTCCACAGTGTTAATTAATAATTATCAGTATTTGCCACGCCTTCCTAATGTCAAAACCTGATAATTACAAATATAATGAGATTATTACAAATATCATATGAAAATTACAATTATCAACGGATAATTACAATTATCATTGAAAAATAACAAATATCTTAGCGTGATCATGTTTACTTTTGGATTTTGACTTTAACAATCCGTCTAGAAATGGGCCGAAACCGAAAATTTTAATTTTTACCTTGATAATTACAAGTTTTACGTGTTAATTGTTAATATGTCATTGATATTTGTAATTATCACATGATATTTGTAATTATCATGTTTGGTCGCTAGTGGGCCGTCATAATGTGAAATACACATAACTCGTGTTAATTACTATTATCACTGATACCTGTAAATGCACATTTTGGCACTAGTAAGCCGCCTTAGTCACAACTAAGCATGATCAAGTAAAAATTGTAATTATGAAATGAACATTGTAATTATTATGTGATATTTACAATTTTAGATTTTGGCGAATTTCCAGGCGGATTGCTAGAGCCAAAACTGAAAATTAAACATGATCACGCAAAGACATTTATAATTGTTTTAATGCAAATTTTTATAATCCCTTGATAATTGTAATTATCCCATGATATTTGTAATTATCTCATGATATTTGTAATTATCAGGTTTTTGCGCTAGTAGACCGTCATAGATGTCAGCCTCAACATGAGACAACTCTGGCGCAAAATGCGGGTAAGCCGGCCAAAGTTGTTTCCCCTCGTATTTCCGAGCAGGATCTATTTAGGCTCAGAAACGAAACTAAACCCAAAGGCGCAGTCAACCAGGTTAAATAACAAGATGGCAAGAAATTTAAATGTATTTCAAGACACTCGTTAGGCGTTACAAGTCTACATCATCATCATCATCATCATCATCATCATCATCATCATCATCATCATCAGCATCATCATCATCATTATCATCATCATCATCATCATCATCATTATCATCTTCGTCGGCGTCGTCATCATCATCAACAATCAGCATCATTATCATCTTCATCACTCAAACACATATTTGAAAATCGCCATTTTCAAAAAAATTAATTTTCGTAGCAACATTGTGACTCTGTTTTATCCTAAAGAAACATAGTGAACTCATAGAAAGATGGGTTACTATCTAAACTATCTGCAAGCCACATCATCCATCAACGGCGGTCTTTGCCATACAGTCCACGGACCACAGTCGATAACCATCATCATCACCCGCACTACCACTACCGTCTGCACCACCACTAACATACATATAATATAGGCCTCATGGTCACTATCACAACTACAATAGCACCATCACCAACTCCATCAACCCCACCATTACCACCAACAACAAAACTATCAGGACACCGAGAGGGTCTTCTCGGGTACTCCGGTTTCCTCCCTCCCTTCAATAATGGTAAAACAACAACAACCACAACACATCCACGACCACCAACAGCCACTTAAATAAACGCGAAGTCAAATGCTTTCACTACTTAAAGAGATCCAAGATAAATCTTACTTTTCAAGGGTCACCATTTGACTTTGATTTTTGTAGAGCAAACTACGCTGGAAGTCTCCGTCCCTCTCCGGAACATTGTTCTTGCTGGATTCGCAACCCATTGCGTTATCTGTTCTGTGTGCTTGCTAAATAGCTGTGCACCTGCCTGTTGATGCTGTTACCACAGCTGAAATCAATGGTGCTGTGACTGGTTACTAGCAGCCTCTGAAGCTGATGCTGTTTCAAAAGCTGAATTCAGTGGTGCTGGGACTAATTATTCTCACTGCTCCATCTGCTTCAACATAGGGTGCGCAGCTGTTGATGCTGCTACGAAAGCTGAATTCTGTAGTGGTGTCAATATGCGTCTACTGGTTTCGTCTTCTCCGCTGCTGTTACTGCCTCTAGACTCAGTGTTTGCCGCTGTTTGTTGTGCTGGAGTGTTTATGGTATTAGCTGCTATTGCTGCGCAACTCTACGAGTGTATACTATAGTTACTGCTTGTTTCTAGAACCGTTGTGTTGCTGCTCTGAGGTTTCTGCTATTGTTACTGTCGTGACCTCTACTGCTGCAAACGAAAAAGAGTTGCATTGAACGTAACAGAAAATATTGTCTCTCTTCGTAGAAAGGCCATAGAAGAAAATAGGTATACCTACAGTATGTACGTTTATCATAATCGAAGCGATCGATTTGTCATGGCTGAGGTATGGGTAAACCCAAGAGCTCAGTAACAGCATAGACCTACTATCAGTTTTGAATAACAGGCTGTGATCTTAACTGATATAGCTTAAACAACCTGTGTATGAAATCGACAATAAAGGCAGAATTTTCACCTTGCAATCAACCTAGTGTGACCCGTCACAAACGGTACAAAAGACGCGCTTTATTATCCACCAACCGCTAAGCACAGTTACACCCAGCCAAAATAAAATGAAATAAAAACTGGAGTAGTAGTACTAGTAGTTTAATACCACTACAGCAATTTTTGCACACAGCAATACTTAAATGTAAGTAGGTCTGCAGTCAAGTCTTAAACATTTTAGGAGCACACAAATCTTCATACAATTTCATCCTTCTGGACAATATCACAAGCTAAGGTGTTCAAACAAGCCTATAATAGAAACAGCACTGAATGGTATGCAGTGCACCTTTCATTCGTATTATCTATCATATTTGTTCTGAAGATTCGTGCAAGGCTATAATGATATAGGTATAAGCCTACCACTATCACCTATACAGCCTTCTGCACATACACTTTAAATCGGTAGTTCAAACTTGAAAACCATACCTTTTACACACATGCAGTCTATTCAAGAGTTTCTATGGTTCACTTTTGTAGTGTCTCCTGTTTGCTGACTACCACATTCAAGATACACTGAAAACCAGGACGCCCTGTGTTCGATCGTGATTGTGCAATTGAGCGATCAGTTCTAGACCTTGGCCTACAGCTTCGCTTCAGCGAGTACGATAGAAAACGTGTGTACGCAGTTAGAGAATGCACCGACAGACTGTAGTACGTTCATAGTACACACCAACATACGCACTCACACACTGTCCTAGTCTATCCCGTAACTCTAAAGTCGTTTGGGGCACCACAGATGATTGTTTAACCAGAGGACTCCACCTTTCTCAACCCTCAGCAACCCTAATGTCTTCGCTCAGTGTAAAGCCAGCCCATTCTTGATTGTTGTCCCCCCATCTCTTTTTCTGTCTCTCTCTTCTTCTGCCTCCTTGGACCGTGCCTTGCAGGATGGTCTTTGCAAGGCCTGATGCTCTGGTGATGTGACCATACCATCGGAGTTTCTTCACCACTGTGAGAATGTCGTGTTGTCCGATGGCTTGTGTGATTCTCTGTTGGACTTCGTCGTTGGTGATATGCTAGGTGTAGGAAATGCCCAGAAGTCTTCCTCATCTCCATGCTTTATATTCTTCGTTGTGGGTCTGCTGTGAAGGTCCGTGTTTCGCAAGCGTATAAAAAGTTGGAGATGACAAAGGAGCGCTGCAGCCTTACCTTGAAGTGTAGACTGATGGTCCTGTCTTTCCAAATGGGCTTCAACCTTGTCAGGGCAGCAATTGTTTGTACTATTCTGGAAAGGACTTCTTGTCTGATACAATGGCTAAATATTTGAAGCTATGCACTGTGTTGAGGGAGTGGCCTTGGACTTTGATGTCAGTGCTGATGCTTTTGGGGGTGTGGGTCATCATTTTGGTCTTCTCTGCACTTATTTACATGCCAAAGTATCTGTAGGTGGTGTCAAGCCTCTGTACCAGCGGTTCTAGTTCTTGTTCCTCTCCAGCCAATCCATCAATGTCATCCGCAAAACGGAGGTTGGAGATTACTCTACCCCCTATGCTGACTGTGCCTTCGTGGTCTGCAAGGGCATCTGACATGATGCGATCTAGGATGATGTTGAAGAGTGTTGGAGAGAGTAGGCATCCCTGACGCACGCCGATTGTTGTTCTGAACCAGTTTCGGACGGCGCTGTTGTAAAGGACTGCACTGGTAGCCTTGTCATACGGGTTTTTGATTACTTCAATAATTTTAGGGTTGATATTGTACATTCTCATGGTTGCCCACAGAGCTGCAAGCAGGACTCGATCAAATGCTCTCTTTAAGTCTACAAACACATGATATAGATGTTTGTGCTGTTGGTATTTCTCGCAGATTATCCTGATGACAATCAGCACAGTAGTACTTCGCCCTGCCCTGAATCCTACTTGTTCTTCAGCTATGATTTGTTCAGCTTGGGGTTTCAACCTGTTGAGTATTATTTTTAGGAGAATTTTGCTGGAATTGCTGATGAAGCCTACGGTGTTTTCACATTTTGGAAAGTTATCCTTTTGGGGACAATCTCCAACCTCCATTTCACGGACGACATTGATGGATTGACAGGAGAGGAACAAGAACTTGACGAGCTGGTACAGAGGCCTGACACTACCTATAGAACATTTAGAATAGAATTTAGCGAAAAAAAATACCAAAATGATGATCAACAACACCAATGGCATCAACATGGACATCAAAGTCAAAGGCCAATCCCTCAACACAGTGCATAGCTTCAAATATTTAGGAGCAATTGTATCAGACAATGGGTCCCGACAGCAAGTCCTCTCTAGGATAGCGCAAACTATTGCTGCCATGACAAGGTTGAAACACATTTGGAAAGACAGGACCATCAGTCTACACTCCAATGTAAGATTGCTGCGCTCCGTTGTCATCTCCATCGTCCTATACGCTTGCGAAACATGGACTCTCACAGCAGATCTACAACGAAAAATAAAAGCATGGACATGAGATGCTACCGAAGACTTCTGGGCATTTCCTATACCCAGCACATCACCAACAACGAAGTCTGACAGACCATCACACAAGCCATTGGACAACATGATGACATGCCCAAAGTGGTGAAGAAACGGAAACTCCGATGGTATGGCCACGTCAGCAGAGCATCAGGCCTTGCAAAAACAATCCTCAAAGGCAAGGTGCAAAGCAGCAGAAGAAGAGAGAAACAGAAAAAGTGGTGGGAGGACAACATTTTGAGAATAGACTGGCTTGACATTGAGCGAAGAAAAAGATGGAGTGCGCTGGTTACACGATCATCTGTGGTGCCCCAAGGTCTTTCGAGTTACGGGCTAGGCTAGGCTAGGCTAGGCTAGGCTAGGAATAACCTACAAGCGTTCTACCCCGTGGACTACGCAGATACTCCAGTGTGCAGATTATTAATTATGTTCAATAATTTAATTCATCTTCAATAATGGTATTGAATGCAGTTAACTCAACATTTCAAACTAAAATTCGATTTCCATTCCGTATCCTAATAGCGATCATATCTGATTGCTGTATTTACAACTTATATTTGATAGATAGATGTGTTTGTGTGTGTGTGTGTGGGTGTGTGTGTGTGTGTGTGTGTGAGGTTGTAAAACCACAAAAATGAGACACAGATTTTTACTTTTTTAGTCATAACTGGGGTAATTTTATCGTTCCTCGTTTGTCTTCCGTTCCTCATTTGTTTCTAAGTACGCGGGAGTGCTTTTTTAGTGCATGGGAGTGCAGTTGTAGTGCAAAAGAGTGTTTTAAGTACAGAGGAGTGCACTATCCGGGACGGAGAAAATCCAGCCAATTTTCGGAAAAGTTTGAAGCAAAAATCGACCTATTTCGTCGCCTCTAGGAGACGAAGTAGGTCAACTTTTGAGACGGAAAGAGCCAATTTTGACTTAGATTCTTACATTTCTAGAAGAAATTTGCGTTCTTTCCGTCAAAAAAGTGGTTTCCGACTCCTACATTCTAAAATTAGCTCATTTGTGAATGTGTGTGTGTGTGTGTGTGTGTGTGTGCATGTATAATGCACAGGGGCTCGGGCATAGGCACTCGCATGTCCAGATACAAGCGCCTGTGTTATGATGGTATAGGTCGCCGCTCTTTGAGACTGCCTGGTGATTTGGGGGGAAATGGCCAAGCATCCAATATTGTTATTACTTATGTTGGTACAGAAGTGAGCCTCTGTAGATCTACGCTTATAATGAACATTTAAGTCTTATAATACATAAATACGATTCAAACTATCACGGTTTGTTTTGAGCGGCAAAGAAGGAACGACACACTATAATCAAAGCGTACACTTCTTTCATGTATGCTATACAATAATAATAATAATAATAATAATAATAATAATAATAATAATAATAATAATAATAATAATAATAATAATAAATAAATAAATAAATAAATAAATAAATAAAATGACGATTAGTTCACTCGATTTGTCGCAAGTTTGGTTTCAGGTGAAGTCTAAGTACGTAGGCTACCAAACATATCCCTCCAGCAGTTTGGGAGAAAATAGGAATAGAAAAAAAAAGGCAACAAATTATGATGACGTCACCCGATAGGCAAATATTTTTTTCCATCTGTCATCTGGAGGATACACTATTTCATAAATATCAAAAAAAAAAAAATTAAAATCCCTCCATTAGTTTCAGAGAAAAGTGCGCACATGTTACTTCCGGACGGTCGGACACTGGGCGGATGGACAAAGCCGAAACCAATAGCTTCCGACGAGCTGAGCTTAAAGCTCGGGAGCTAATAATAATAATAATACTGGATGCTATGTACGCGCTTTCCCCCAAATCAGGCTCAAAACCCGGCGATCTGTACCAACATACACGCTCAAATGTTTCATCCACTCTCAGGCAGCAAACTCACATCTTTCATTCAAACGTGTGGTGTAAAGACAGATCGCTATTAAAAGACGGAAAGCAAGTATAATAATAATAATAATAATAATAATAATAATAATAATAATAATAATAATAATAATAATAATAATAATAATAATAATAATAATTCGTAGAATCTCATCCATCCGTCATTTACTTACTGAAGATTCAACTAAGACTCTTCTCTGTGCCTTCGTACTGTCTCGTATAGATTACTGCAATGCTATTCTTTCAGGCTGCCCTAACTATCTTATTTCTAAGCTCCAAAGGGTCCAGAACCATGCTGCTAGGCTTGTCTTTCGCTCTTCTAAATTTGACCACATCTCCCCTCTCCTACTCTCTCCACTGGCTTCCTGTTCAACAGAGAATTTCTCACAAGACTGCCACACTCTGCTATAAATCCCTTGATGCTTCAGGCCCACAATATATATCTGACCTACTCCATCTCTACACCCCATCCCGTCAGCTTCGCTCCTCTGCAGACTCTCGTATCTTTACGATCCCCACTGTCAGGACAAAAACTTTTGGCCAAAGGTCTTTCTCTTATCAAGCCCCTGTTACCTGTAACCAGCTCCCCCACTCCATCCGTCATTCACCCTCCCTGCCAACCTTCAAAAAACATCTAAAAACTTATTTATGTCCATCATAGTCTTTAATTTTGATTGTCTTTGAGTATGTTTGGTGTGCTTAGCTTCTCGCAGTGACTAATTTAATTGATTTTTTGTTTTCTTTATTATAGAAGTGATTATGTGTGCGTGCGTGTGTGTGTCTGTGTGTGTGTGTTTTGCAGAAGGTGGTTATCAGTGAAAAAATTATCTTCTTTGTATGTTTTCTTTTTGATTATTGTAAATTTTTGACTTTGTAAACGCCTAGGGCTTTGTTTAGATTAGGCGTCAATAGCCATAATAATAATAATAATAATAATAATAATAATAATAATAATAATAATAATAATAATAATAATAATAATAATAATAATAATAATAATAATGCTTAGCTTCAGTACTATAAAAACCAAACTGGGTTTACTACAAAAGGCCTATTAATAGCGTTCAGTTATCTTCACAAGTCAATAATTAGTCCACGGTTCGTACAGTACTGAACAAGGTCAGCTTTTACCCAACCTGCTTCGCCATGACGCACGGTAAGCAATGACGGTCCGCACATAGGCCTATCTTATAGGATAAGTTAACAATCTGAGGTTAGGTAGGTAGATTAAAGTCCCCCCGTCACATAAGCGAATAGGGGACTGGGAAGGGGAGGGGGGGAATCGGGGTCTGATAAGTTCAAATGAGTTTACTTATAAATAACTTCTGACCCAATGCAGAGAGCTCAACTGTGGAATACATGTAGTCTGCTCCTCTATGTTAACGACAAAACACATGCATCATCAGTATTAAACATAATGAACAGCCTAATAGATGGAACAAAATTTCGCCTCTCTCTTTCTCCCCCCCCCCCACCCTCTCTCTCTCTCTAGCTCTCTCTCACACACGAAAACACACACACACTCTCTGTCACAAACAAAGGGGTTGGGGGGGTGAGGATTAGCACTTATTCCCCCGCACTGTGTTGCCTCCCTTGTATAGGCCAACGTTGCGGCGACATTCAGGGAAATACGGCTGGGGGTTACTAAAGGATGAAAGACAGTCAAAAGGCCAGACGAGAAGAAGATAGGCTAAACTAGGAAATAATTCGAACAAGGGGAAGTCCAGTTGTTACAGTATTTAACTAGCCAATTTTATTAAGTGGAAGTAGGTCGGCTGAGTTGGGTAATCTAAAGGCTGAGTCACTGAATATTGTCAATAATAGTTCTGAGTATCTTGGAGATATTCTGGGCGGGCGGTCTGGGAATGCTAGGGCGATTGAGGACTGATTTCATCACTGAGCAGGAGGATATCTGGATTGTTCGGGTGGCTTAGCCAGAATGTCTCTGAATTGTGGTGTGCGCTGGATAGGCACTTAGCTTGGTTAGCGTAGGGCGGTGGTTGTCTCAGGCTTCTGGATAGTCGGTGATTCAAAGGGTCCAGGAGTTGGCGTGGGTGGCCAATGCGGGGCACTAGGTCACCTTCTTAGATAATCGGCTTGGTGTTGCAATTCCAGTGGGGCGATGTAGTGGGCGCGATCTAGCCTTCGTTGCTGGCTGATGGCGAAACTTCGTGGGGTGCGCTTCTCAGTGACGCCCTGGATTGTCAGGGTCGCACGCAGCGGGTCTTGCGTCTTACAGCCGGTATAGGGCCGGTACAGGAGCCCGTTCTGTAACGTAGTACAGACTCCAAATCAGCGATGTACATATATCCTGGGTGCAGCGCCTGTTAGCGCGCGTGCCCATCAGATTTTCAAATTTGGACGGACCGGCCAAGGGTTGACCGGTTCGTACCAACAGTCCAACAATTGCAACCATGGTTATGGGGCTTTAGTGGAGTTTACTGGCAGCCGCTAATATACAATAACTTCGGCGCCTTAAGATGGGGTGACGGACAACAGGGGCAGATATCTATACAGTAGGAACATGGGAGAAGCAAATGGGGTAAATACAGGACAATGGGGGTTGTGGGCAAGGGGCTGTACTGGGGGACTTTAATCTATGTGGTGGGACAGCATGGCATGGGAGATTTATACATGGGGCTAGCCGGGAGCATACAAGTATAAATTCGAACATGGCATGTACAATAATCAAAGGCAGATAATATATACAAGGAATAAAATACATATCACAGCAACGCATCAAGACAAAACCACAAACACGAACGTACATATCTACAGGACATACGAACATGTTGGGCGATCGACGGGTGATGGGAATGCTAAATGATATAAAGTAAATTTCCTCTCTTACCTTGACTAAGAACGGGTCGAATCCCAAGAGTACTGCCGAGGCTCAGTGGTCACCGCGCGATGGGACGTGTCCGGGGCAGGCAGTTGGGTATTCGGAGGCTGAAGGCTAGCGACTGACTATGAGACTTGGCGAGCTGGGAGCTTTAGAGCGAGTTCCCGGGGGGCGGGGCTTAGTCGGCTTAGCCGGCCAGCGTGGAAATGATGACGGGACACAGCCAGCGTCAGAGGTGAATCGTCCGTTTGTCACACTCTCTCTCTCACATACACACGCACACAAACATACAGAGTTAATTAGTTATTCACTGCTTACAGGGTCCAGCGGATTGCACAGAGCCGAATCAGGACCACAAAATAATGACTTCAACTTGGTTAAAAGTGGACTCTCTCATAATCCGTATAAAAGATCTGCTGAAACAACCCTAGTGGTATCACTGAAGGCAATCCACCAGCCGGTCACTTTACAATAAAGGCAGGGGGCGCTGAGGTTATACTTTAATTTATCGAACCCCCGTTTACAAAAACAAATAGTACATAAACATTATTATAAAGTATCAAGAAAACACACATATAAAATGCATACATTGCTAAATAATAATATCATAGGAAGCCCTAGTGACCATTTGGCAGAAAGCGTCCAATATTCCCAAGTTGACCCAATAGACCTCATACACAAATGAGGAGTTTTGGAAGAGTTTTCAAGAAAAAAGGTAGGTGACTGGTCTAGCGAAGAAGATAGTATTGTAGATTGATAGAACAGAATAGGGTTAGAGAAAGAACAAAGGAGAAAGATAGCGACAGAGGGAATTTAAAGCACTTCATTTCCAGAAAGTGGGGATACTAGTTTTATACAGAAACCCCCGGCACACCCACGGCGGGGAGGTGGAAAGGGTCGAGAGGAGTACAGAAGGCAGCACTGGCCCTCTCACTTTATCAGTTAGGTAGCCAATGCATGCATGTAAGTGCGTAGAATAAAATGTGAGTACTCTCTTGTTTCCTGTTGTGTGCATGTGTGTGCACGAATGTAACTATAAGTTAGCTTGTGAGTGGCCTACACCATGGATTCAGTCGCTTGTCTTCACTCTTTCCAAAAAGGGTAACACCTTCAGGGGTGTGAAAATTACCGACCATCAGCCTCCCCAGGAAAGTCCTCCTAGGATTCAGGGCAGGGCGAAGTATATATATTTAGTAGGTTTAGGTTTTGTTCTCTCTCTCTCTCTCTCTCTCTCTCTCTCTCTCTCTCTCTCTCTCTCTCTCTCTCTCTCTCCTCTCTCATTGTAATATTGTGATTTGACATTTTGACATTCCCATTTACTGAATCTAGTATTTGCTGTTAATTTTAATTGTTGATGCCAATTCCCTCTATTATTTCTTTATTTTTATTTATTTATTTATTTAATTTATTTTTATTTTATTTTATTTATTTATTTTATTTATATATATATTTTTTGGAGGGGGATGGGCTGCTAGTTCAGTTAGTAAATTAATACTAGAAATAAAACCAACCCCACCTGAATACTTCCAACCCGATGATCTTTGTCGCTAGAACAATACACTTTCAATTTGCAGAGTTAAAGTGGTGAGCTTCTGGATAGCGCCCGTCCCAGCGTCCTACTAGTCAACCAGGGAGTCCTGCAGCCTCTACTAGTCAGCTGGAGGCAAAATAAGTTTGTGTTTTTTTTTAAAAAGAGGATAAAATGAGTCAAAACGCCCCAGTGGTTATTTGGAGGTCAAAATGAATCTAAAACCGCCAGTCCCAGCGTCCTAGCGAGGCCAAAATGAGTCCTATCCTATCCTATCCTGTCCTGTCCCGTAACTCAAAGGTCGTTGGGGCACCACAGATGATCGTTTAACCAGCGTACTCCATCTTTCTCTGTTCTCAGCAACCCTCGTGGCTTCGTTCAGTGTCAAACCAGTCCATTCTCGAATGTTGACCTCTCACTATTTACGTTTGAGACGCGCACGATAGATCCATGGACACTATATACTATAGAGTCCATGATAGATCCGATCGTTTTGTTTTGCAAAGCATGCAATAACAGAGTGTATTTACCTTTGATTTTATTTTGCGTTGTTGGTAGAAGAAGGTTTGTATATTATAATGTTGATAATTTTCGTTGGTCGATATTATTGTAGAATTTTCTAGAATTATTTGTTTACTATCGATCGAAGCATGTAGATAAATCTAGTGGTAGCTGAGAAATTCTTCTAACCTAAATAAAGTTATATGACGTAAGACAGTGCATAGTTCCGGTGACGAGTTTATTTTGATTGATTGTTATTGCGTCAAGCTGGAATGTTCGAACTTTCTCTCGATTATAAAGAGACTATATTATAAGTGGGGCACTGTGTTTAAAACAGTGGTAAACATCGTCCACTATACGCTTTTGTGTCCAGGGACGTTAATCTATTCAACTAAACTAAAACAGTGGAAAAAGCTATTGAACGATATTGTATGCAATGGGCTCTATGCACAAAGGCGTGGCGGTCACGTGCTGCGGGAATAGCACAGCGTGCTCGAGTTTCAAAATGGTGAAGTACTGTGCTGCGTTTGGAAGCTCTAACTCCGACGTTGTATGCAGATCTTTTCTTCATCTCTGCTTTTACTCGAGCGCAAATGATGAAGCACTGCATGTCGTCAACTCTAAACTGAATGTCAGTGACAAATCGCTCTTTAAAAAAAAAAAGCCTGTTCCCTGATAATAATTTGTCTGTAATTATTATTGCACGAATGTGCTATGTTCAAAACATCACAATATCCCAAAATGTCGGTAAAGTTAAAATTTTTAAGCAGCATTGGAGTACACGCGAGCGAGCTAAAAGAAGCCATGACCGCGGCTTTGTTATTCCCGCGCCATGTGACCATGCCGCTTTCGCCCGCCGACTTGTGCATAGAGCCCATTGTTGATGTATGCTTAATTACATTACATTATATGATTATTGCTTTAGGTCCAGCGGACTCTTGCAAGCCAAATCAGGACCTAGTATAGCCAAATCGGGACCACACAATCAAGACCACAACTTCGCTAAAAGAGGACTCGCCCCTGATCCGCATAAAAGATCTGCCGAAACAACCCTAGTGGCAACACTGAAGGCACTCAATCAGCCGGTCACTTTACAATAAAGACATCCCACGCAGGGGACGCTGAGGCCATACTCTAATTTATCGAACTCCCGTTTACAAAAACAAAATAGAATATAAACATCATTATAAAATATCAACAAAATACATACATTTAAAATGCCTACATTGCCAAATAATAACATCATAGGAAGCCCCAGTGACCATTTGGCAGAAAGCATCCAATATTTCCAAGCTGATCCAACAGACCTAACACACAAATTAGAAGTTTTGTCCCGGAAGAGTTTTCAAGAAAAAAGGTAGGTGATTGGTCTAGCGAAGAAGAAGATAGTATAGTAGATTAATAGAACAGAGTAGGAATGAGAAAAAACAAAGGTGAAAGACAGCGACAGTGGGAATTTAAAGCACTAAATTTCCAGAAAGTGGGGATACTATTTATACTGAAACCCCCGGCACACCCACGGGGGGGATGTATGCTGAATAAAGTTGGAAAACTTCATACGACTCCTGCCTTGTTGCTGAGTGAACAGGTTGCGTGGATAAACGAATCTGAGTTACACTTAACTTATCAAGATTAAAGCATCGGGGCTGAATCAACCATTGATAAAAACAACAACTGTGTGTAACACCACCTCTTTTTCTGTTGTGTTACTGCGACGACTGATTAAGCCTTCCAGGCTTACTAATAACTGGTTTAGAAACTGATTCAACACGAATTGTCGTGCTATTGAACTTGCTGTGTGTGATGGCAGAACAGAGGTTACTTAATATTAGATATTCATTATCAATCAGACCTACGTTTATATGGAACAAAACTTATATAATTGACTGTTTGACTGACAGGCTGGCTGGCTGACATTTATGTCTGCATGTAACGAAACTCCAAACTTGTACATTAAATATGCATCTGAAATGGAAGATCATACATTCAAATGTTACTAAACATCCAATCATCAGCACATTTTGAAAATATTTTATTTGGAACAACATAGTGAACTGTTGAATCTACTTCACAAAACAAAACAAAACAAAAACAAAAAAGAATTGTGAAAATGGACAATAAAAGTATCAAAACGAAAATAGGGATCAATGTCATTTTGACAAAATAATATTGTTCAAAGTCACATTTTACAAAATTTACATTGAGGCCAAACAAAGTTTTCATTTAGCTGTTAATGGCTGCTTCTATATTTTGTGTGCCAATGTAGGGGGAGCGAACCTGTGAGTGGCAGTGGAAAGTGTGTGTGTGTGTGTATGTGCGTGCTTGTGTGGGTGTGTGTGTGAGTGCGTGCATGTGTGTGTAAAATAAAACCACATGATCTGTAACTAGCAAATGAAAGTATGCTCCACCCACGTCCACCGTTATTTTTGTTGTTGTTGTTGTTGTTGTTGTTTTTGTTAGTTTTATTTTTTGTTAATTCTTTTATGTGCTCTGTTCGAGGTGAGATTCATAATTTTTTTAGACAGTAAAATGTTTTATGTTTTATATCTGATTTCTTGATGATAAACTGCTCGTTCTAAAGGAGAGAAAAAAAAGTAACGTTGCAATTCCCAAAACTTAAGGGAAAAAGACTTAGAGATCTAATAAAGATGTTTAAAATTTTTCACAGAATATATCAAGTTAGATAGTCATTGTTTATTGGGTCCATCAGACTGCAAAGAGCAGATCGAGGACCACAACTTGGTTGAAAGAGGGCTCACCCCTAACAAAATAGAATATAAACATTATAAATATTAACAAAACACCTACATATAAAATGCCTACATGCCTAAATATTAATACCACAGAAAACATTTCCAAACTGACACAACAGATCTAATACACAACTGAGGAGTTTTGGGAGAGTTTTCAAGAAAAAAGACATGTGACTGGTCTAGCGAAAAAGATAGCAGATTGACAGAACAGATTCGATTAGGAACGAGAAATAACAAATGATAATGACAGAAACAGTGGTAATTTAAAGCACTTACTTTCCATAAAGTGGGGATACTATTTATTCAGAAACCCCCGGCATCCCAACAGGGAATATAGATCAAGTCAGTTTTCAAGATTTATTTCAACTTAATTAACAACAACCAAACTAGAAACCAGCGGGGTATGCTGGTGGTAAACTATAGTCGAACAACTATTCGAAAGTACTCAGATGCAAACAGGGTAGTAGGAAAATGGAATGCTCTCCCAGTTAGCATGAAATTCGCTGTAAATATCAATTCATTCCAGAACGTTCTGGATAGTATGGAATTCCCTTTTTTTAAATATTTATTTTCACCACTTTCTGCTAAAAAATTTTATTTAGAAGCATATCTTCTTAATAATCATTTGTTTACAAACAATGTAAGATTTCTATAAATAATTATTTTCTCAGCAACAGTTTAGGTAAATAAATTATTCTATATGTAAACAAGACATTGTTGCTAACTAAGGTATGATTTACCTATACAATGCATTATTTAGCAGATTGTGTTAAATAATGTATTATTTAGAAATGTTTGTTTACCTATAATAATGTATTAATTAGCAAATTTGCTAAATAATGTATTATTTAGATGTTGCTAAATAATGCATTATTTACAAATCTATTGTTTAGGATTATTGGTCACTCCATCCCCACTCCCCCCCCCCCCCCTACCGGTCACTTCCTCCCCCAGACAAAACATGCTTCTATATAAAAATTATTTAGCTCAAAGTGTTAAAACAAAAACATTAAAAAAATCGCAAATAAATATTTTACAAAAGGAATCCTACAATTTATAGATAAGTTTAAAGAATATGATGTTGAGAGGTCATGTTTCATCAAAACTGCTCTAAGTGACCAGCACACGAAAGTGTTGAAGAAGAGAGGTAAAATAGGAACTGGTTCAGAACAAAAAATAAGCCAGGAGGTCTAAAAAAAAAAAAGAAGCCTCTATCTACTGCTACTACTACCCCCTTTGTTCCTACCCTCATAGTAAATTTGTAAAATGTGACGATTTTACACTAATGTCCATACTCTAAAGAAATAATGGCTTAATCGCAAATTATCAGAACTTTCACATCGATGGAAAACCGAACAGTTTCTGCTTTAAGACAGGAAAGTTGAAGAAATAAATTTAGAATATTATTTGTTTTAAAAGTAAGTTAGTAGCACATAAAGAATACAATGTTGATACCTTAACCTAAAGTCTTTGTTCAATTAAATATAAAAAAACTGGATGTCAAGCCATTTAAATGTTTTTCCAGATAACCACACACATTTATAAATCGTGTTGAGTTGTGGTCTGTTTTGTTCTCTCTCTCTCTCTCTCTCTCTCTCTCTCTCTCTCTCTCTCACACACACACACACACACACACAGAGCTAATCATTGACACCAGTGACCTTGACCTTTGAGATCGAGAAAATATGATCTCCATACCTCCATACGGCTGGCCACTAACACAAGTAATGTTCCAATGACGTTTGGTCAAAATCTGTTCAGTGGATCTTGAGATATCATGTGCAAACAAACAACAGACAGAAAGACAGACAGACTGACAGAGAGTCTCACATTAGGTACGTTGTCCTGATTCCTGCCTATTTCACAGTATTTCAAGATAATATGTGGAAATACAAGTCAGTCGGAATGTTGACAATAAAAACAGCTAAATTAGGATGCTAAACATGGAACAAACGGCATGAAAATACTTCTCTACAATGTATTCCCCAAAACAAACAATTTGCTTGAATAAATAAAACATCAAGAAGGAAAAAAAAATCACGTATACTCCTGCATTTACAAGTAGAACATCAAACTACTACAAAATATAATACGTACGTTATGATACTAGCATAATATTTATTTAGCCTGTATAAACTTATGTAATAATGTGAATTTGTAAGGATTTCAAAGTAATGTCTTCTATTATTTAACGTACATTACATTACATTACATTACATTACATTACATTACATGATTATTGCTTTAGGTCCAGCGGACTCTTCTGAGCCAAATCAGGACCGGACAACCCCTGATCCGCATAAAAGATCTGCTGAAACAACCCCAGTGGTAAAACTGAAAGCTCTCCACCAGCCAGTCACTTTACAATAAAGACATCCCACTCAGGGGACGCTGAGGCTGTACTCTAATTTATCGAACCCCCGTTTACAAAAACAAAATAGAATACAAACATCATTATAAATTATCAACAAAACACATACATATAAAATGCATACATTGCTAAATAATAATATTATAGGAAGCCCTAGTGACCATGTGGCAGAAAGCGTTCAATATTCCCAAGTTGACCCAATAGACCTCATACACAAATGAGGAGTTTTGGAAGAGTTTTCAAGAAAAAAGGTAGGTGACTGGTCTAGCGAAGAAGATAGTATTGTAGATTGATAGAACAGAATAGGGTTAGAGAAAAAACAAAGGAGAAAGATAGCGACAGAGGGAATTTAAAGCACTAAATTTCCAGAAAGTGGGGATAATATTTATACTGAAACCCCCGGCACTCCAACGGGGGTTTTAACGTACATAAAACAAATGTAATAACCAAGATCCACTACTGTTGTAGATAAACTGACTTCCCAGAATGGAAAAAATTTTCTACATTAATAATTAATAATACTAGAAGGAGCACTAAGGTAATGCAAATGTAATTACAAACAGATAAGGATAATGGAAACAAAACATACAAATCAAACACGAGTGACAAACAGTTTAAACCGTTTTGGGTTAATATTTTTGGTGAAACAGCCATTCGTTGTTTTGATTATTTTAGTAGCATGACATCAATATAGAGGGAAAGAGTAGAAAAAAGTGCTTCTCAGGGAGAAAAGCAGTACTTGCAAACCTATAGGTTCGAGTCTTGTACATTGATTGATACATAACGCAGCTGGTGTAGAGGAAAAAAAACAGATTTGAATATTGCACTGTATATTTTTTTTTATTAGTTAGTTAGTCATTGTTTATAGGGTCTAGCAGACTGCAAAGTTCGTTAGTTATTCATTGATTACGCGGTCCAGCGGACTGCAAAGATCAGGATCACAAAATCAAGACCACAACTTGGTTGAAAGAGGATTCACTCCTGATCCATATAAAAGATCTGCTGAAATAACCCTAGTGGCAACATCGAAGGCACTCCACCAGCTGGTCCTATCCTATCCTATCCTATCCCGTAACTCGGAGGTCGTACGGGCACCACAGATGATGCTTTAACCAGCGTACTCTATCTTTCTCTGTCCTCAGCAACCCTGATGGCTTCTCTGTCCTCAGCAACCCTGTGACCATCTGGTCACTTTACAATAAAGGCATCCCACGCAGGTGATGCAGAGGCTATACTCTTAATTTATCGAACCCCCCGTTTACAAAAACAGAATATAAACATCATTATAAAATATCAACCAAACATATACATATAAAATGCCTACATTGACACATAAAAATATTATAGGAAGCCCTAGTGACCATTTGGCAGAAAGCGTCCAATATTTTCAAGCTGACCCAACAGACCTCATACAAAAATAATGAGTTTTGGAAGAGTTTTCAAGAAAAATGGTAGATGACTGGTCTAGTGAAGAAGAAGATAATATAGTAGATTGATAGAACAGAATAGGAATGAGAAAGAACAAAGGAGAAAGACAGTGACAGTGGGAATTTAAAGCACAAAATTTCCAGAAAGTGGGGATACTATTTATACAGAAACCCCTGGCACCTTAGGGGGAGAGGGGGGGGGGAGGACTGCAAAGAGTCGAATCAGGACCACAACTTGGTTGAAAGAGGACTCACCCCTGATCCGCATAAAAGATCTGCTGAAACAACTCTAATGGTAACACTGAAAGCACTCGATCAGCCAGTCACTTTACAATAAAGGCATCCCTTGAAGGGGACGTTGAGGCTGTATTCTAATTTATTATAGTGCTCTAATAATATCATAGGAAGCCCTAGTGACCATTTGGCAGAAAGTGTCCAATATTTTCAAGCTGGCCCAACAAATC
Organism: Oncomelania hupensis; assembly: GCA_036898135.1. Lineage (NCBI taxonomy): Eukaryota > Metazoa > Mollusca > Gastropoda > Littorinimorpha > Pomatiopsidae > Oncomelania > Oncomelania hupensis. Next base: position 16,296,810 of record CM072516.1, read on the forward strand.
TCATACACAAATGAGGAGTTTTGGAAGAGTTTACAATAAAAAAGGCACTCCACCAGTCGGTCACTTTACAATAAAGACATCCCATGCAGGGGACGCTGAGGCTATACTCTAATTTATCGATCCCCGTTTACAAAAACAAAACAAAATACAAACATCATCATAACATATATACACAACATATACATATATATATATATATATATATATATATATATATATATATATATATATATATATATATATATATATATATATATAATGCCTACATTGCCAAATAACACCATCATAGGAAGCCCCAGTGACCATTTGGCAGAAAGCATCCAATATTTCCAAGCTGATCTAACAGACCTCACAAACAAATGAGGAGTTTTGTCCCGGAAGAGTTTTCAAGAAAAAAGGTAAGTGACTGGTCTAGCAAAGAAGAAAATAGTATAGTAGATTGATAGAACAGAGTAGAAATGAGAAAGAACAAAGGAGAAAGACAGCGACAGTAAGAATTTAAAGCACTAAATTTCCAGAAAGTGGGGATACTAATTATACTGAACCCCCCCCCCCCCCTCCCCCCCCCTCCGGCATCTCCACGGGGGGATAGAAGATAGTACATTGATAGAACACTGTTTAATTGCACTGAATAAATCAGATTTTGCATTGAATGGAGCAGAAGGGGATCTCTGTTTATGAAAGCTTAAATCCAACATGGCAGTAATATCTCACAGAAAGGTAAAGAACTAGACACATTCAATAAACAAATATGTTTGTATACTTTGGCCTTAGTTTTCTTTACCCTAACATTAATGTATCACAAACAAATACACACATCATATCACCCGCACAAGTGTTGCTAATAGAACTGATACAACAACACTAAACAACACTAACAGACTAAATATTATTTTATAAACCCAAAGCAATTCTTCTAAGTAAATCAAATCACAAGCCAAACTGTTCAATTCTAGAAAGGGGAAACGATAAAAGGAGAGACCGAATATCACATATAATTAATATTAAAGAGAGTCATCATTACAAAGGTGTAAATTACTGGAATGTACATCAACAGAATGCACTGTCAAATACGTGAAAGTAATCTATAAAAGTGGAATGCAATCTCACAGATACATGTACATGAAACAAACATCAAGATAGGATTTAATCTATCCACACTGTGAATGAAATACTTTCAGTCAAATAAATTATCATTAGTAAATAAAGTTAAAAAAATTTAAACACATCAATAAAATAAAATGAATAAATAAATAAACAAATGAGCAGTACAATAAACATGTCAAGAAATCATTGAATAAACTTATTTACATTTTCGTTTTTTAATGAAACGCAGTCTATTAGACTCCTAGTTAGCTTATAATGCTGTTTTGATATTTACTTGTCATTTTTAGCATTAAAAGTTCTTGAGGAAAAAAAAAGATCAATTGTCACCACATTTTACAATGTCATATTTCACACACATATATCTGTTACTTGCAAAACAATTACGTTCAGAGGCCCTATAAACACCACTGAATGCTGTTACACAGAATTTCTATATATGCTAAGTAGAATCAGAATTCTGATTTACACATCATGCTTTTCACTAATGCCCATTGATATTCACATATGTTTTAAAATAAATCAAAATTACATTGTTACCTAGAGATGTTCTAAATCCTAGCTTGGAATTTATTATATGAAATACATAAATGTGAATTTTTCAATAAAAGAATAACATATGTGAATTATTTACAGATACTGACCCCCCACAAAATAACTTGGTCCTAATGCTCTTGCAACAAATGCCGATTATGTACAAGTGCAGAGGTGTTAAATACATTGACTTTTCCTTTGTATTATTATTTTACCAACAATGCAAATTCTGCACATCTTACTCTAAATTATGAAATTATATACATATATATCTATCTTACATGGAAAAATCTTTTGTACACATATCTCAAAAGTAAAGTCCATACACCAACGTTACCACATGAAAATGATCCTATTAATTAGTATTAATATTGCAGCTTCCCCAAGTCTAACATGAAAAATAACGTAACTGTAGTCTTTGTCCTCTTCTTTGTTGGAAGCATCAATACTTTTAAGACAGAGTGTTATCTTTCTCCCTTCCCTCACTCCCTCTCACCCTTACCCTCCCTCCCCCCACCACTCCTCTAACTCCCACACTCTTATAAGAAGCACCTCCCTGTTATATTTGACTACTCTACACAGTTGCAGCATTTTTTTTATCAACTCAACATATGCTCAGAGGACTGGATATCAACATCAAAGAATGGCAGCTATTTCCAAACCAGACCTGCTTACAATCTCTTCTGAAATCTCTCTCGGAAATCTCTGCTGCTTCATCCTTCAAATCCTCCCATATTTATATTAACTATGTTATTTGTGTGCGAACATATTTTCTTGAATAATCGCCTCTAAGATATGTTGGTTTTCTTCTGGAGACTGACTGTTTGAGAGTGTGTGTGTGAACCCTGAACTGAACTAGTTTAGGACAAGGCGCCCTGTTAATATTTTAACAATGTCATCATCCTGGTAGTTGATCTCCATCAAACTTAAAGCTGAAGAATGCCAACAGCTACTGTGGCAGAACTGAGCATTACAAGCACCAGAGATGAAGAGATGCTGCTGGCTGTAGTGAAAACGCATTTGATGGCGATGTCTCTCAGCTTGGGACACATGTTCTGCTGTGCCAGCGTGGTTCGTGTTGTGTCTTCGTGGGCACAGGTGCCATTCACAATCCTATAAGCTCCGCTGTTCACCACGCTGGCCAAAACGAACAAAAAACAAAACATTGCTTCAAAATTAACAAAAACGTGCAACTTTTGTATTACACAGATAAAAGTGAAAACCTCACGTCCATAGATCAAATTAAAGTTCTACGTATCTCTATGAATTCAGCTGTTTACTAGCACTGTTGGGAGTTTTGTCTAAGGAATAGTCTGCATGCCATGCACCTGTATTATGGGTCCTAATTACAGTAAAATACAAGAGAAAATGACAACTGTATTGAATCAGATACCTATTTATCCTTATATTGCTTAATTAATACAGGTTCTAAAGAATGTCACATTCATTATATCTGTAACAAATAGAAAAACATTTTTTTCTTCTGTTCTATCAAAATGATACAGAATGTAAATCCACTGGTTGCTTTATCACCACCATAATAACTGAGAGGCTTTTCCTTCTTTTTCTTCTTCTTTTTCAGGATACTGTGTGAGCGCAGATAGCTCAGTGGTGTACGTCGTGTACTTGAAAATCAGGCGAAAACATTTCAGCTTGAACAGGCAGAGGTTCAAATGCTATTAACAGCCTTCAGAAGAAAAAAAACTAAGACACTGTGCTCCTACTCCTTCGGATGAGAGTATAAACTGAGGTCTAGTCTATGCACGCACGCATTCCATCGCATGGACTTCAAAGATCCCGACGCTTACGTCCCCTACGTGTGAGGCCTGGCTACACAAATACACCTAGCATGCACTAGATCCCTTCTTCCCATCCCTGGTTGCCCAAGATTGTGCTCAGTTGTCTGGGAGTCAGACTACGTGCCCAAAGGCTGCAAGTGGGTGCCTGTGTTGGCCAGTGCCTTGAGTGGCTCTTGAGCTGGAAAAGCGCTGTATAAAAATAATTAAATAAATAAGAAATAAAAAGAAATGCTCCCCATTAAAAAAGTTCTTCAAAATAAACTAAACTGCTTGCCAGTTTGACTATACATTTCTTATAGGGCAAAGTGCTATAGGTTTCCATCATGCAAAAAAAAATCATCTAACAACCCTTTCCACCAGACAACAGATTCCACCCTAGAGAATAGGGTCATAAAATACCTGCGTGTCATCTTGCAGTTGAAGTTGTAGAAAATGGACTTGGAAAAGATCCTGTAGTTTTCTATAACCAACAGGTACAGGTTAGTCTTAGGCAGTGCTGTCACGTAGTAGAAACCTGACATGCAAGGTCCAGAGACGTTGCCTGTGATCATGCCACTTGGGCCTGAAGACAATAAACAAGTGAAAAATTATTACCCAAATTTTTTTTTAAAAAAACAAACAAAAACTGATTATGTGATTGTACCACTTGGAGACAGCAAACGGGTGAAAATTATTACAAAGTTGCTAACTTTTTGTTTTCCAATGTAAACCTTTTGACGAATAAATGTCTTCTGCCTTGTGGCTCAAATGTGTTCCCCAATGCAGTTTTTAAATGGAAATTAACCCTCTGATTGCTTTTAAATATCGGTAGTGTAGGTGACTGAACAATTTTCAATAGGGAAATGCCAGTACCAACAGGCATATCTGGGTTCCTTTGGCTGGTCTGTTTCTGCTTCTTGCTCATGCGTACACACGCACATACTTGTTTGACAAAGAACCCTTGTAAATACCATGTGCACACAAATGCTGATCTGTCACGAGCTCTCTCTCTTTCTCAAAGGTAATGTACACTTTTTCAGCACATAAACAATGTAAAGGTAAGAATACAGTGGTCATGTCTAACTTATTCATACCTAAATTGGTATCATTGGCAGCAAAGCTTACAACATCCTGGATGCAGCCAAAGTCACTGTGAAACTTTGGAATGGGTCCTTTGTTCTTCTGGTAGTCATCATAGTCTTCTGGTTTCTGGGGTAATCCTTTCAAAGTCACCTAAGAGTAGTAAATCAAACAACGCTAAGCACTATAGGAAAAGTACCATGTGAAAAAGCGTTTTGGTATAGAAAAGATGAAAGAATCATAGTTAGTAGTCACAAGAAAATACGAAGGAGATAACTAAGACTACCAAATAGGCCTATTTGTTTACTTGTAGTAGTCACGTGATTGTGACTACTACGTCACTTCTTTGTGCATATGTCGCACGGGAGGATGGCAAACTGTCCTGCTCCAGAGAATTTTGAGGTAAATCTAAAAGAAGAAATCAGAGAACTGCGAGAGCAGTTGACCACGATTCGAAGTCAGCTAGCAAACCTAGGCAGCACTTCTGTTGGTTATTGGCAGGCGTCCAACGAGCGCGCAAGTCAACTTGAAGGTCCAACCTCAAGAGATGGAGACCCAACGGTCCGTTCTGACAATGACCTTGGATCTGAATACGAACGGATTAGAAGATCCGTCCAGACGGTAAGTCTGCCCGCGCAACTGCAACTACACGAGAGTAGACAAAGTGTGAGGAGAACGGAGCAACCCGTCTTCAATGCTCTAGCAAAAGTGGGAAGATATACGGAGACCGCGTTGAAAGTTCTAAAAGAAGAAGGTCAACGGTGTTTCGACGAAATATTCACTGTGCTATCAGCGTTGATGAAGTTTTTGCAAGAAGAGATGTCGACCTTAATTGTGCAGAGCACATTTGACCCGACGGTGACGAGATTTTATCGGTCGTTGCAGCGAAGCTCTGGTTTTACGGCGGAATCCATGGAAAGGCTGAGAAACGCGGCAACAATTGCGGCAGCGTATCGACCTCAACCGAGCCAACGTGAACGCGGCGGCGGTTTTGGCTTTCGTCGAGGCGACGGACGACGTTTCACTGATGGTTTTCACCGTACAGACGTCTTTGCGCAGCAAGCGAACCGAGGATTTCCACACAACCGAGGTGGGCAAGGATCGATTCGGAGTTCGAGAAATGACGGAAACAACGAAGCTAGTCTGCAAGCCTAAAAGTACACGAGAGAAAACATGACGTCGTAGCTAGAGTAAGTGACGTATTTCCTACAATGTTCTTACGATCAAGGTAAACTAGTGTGCGTAGGCTAAGTGACACAATGAAACGCTGTTTGTCAGAATGGAAAAAAATTGGAGCTAGCGATTGTATACTTAATTGGATTCAAAGAGGTGTTCATATTCCGTTAGTTTCCAGACCAGACAGTTTTGAATTACCTAATCACTATTTGGATTTTTCTCAGAATCTTTTTGTCAGAAATGAATTGAAACGATTGGAAGACAATGGATACATTAAAGAGTGTAGTGTAAAGCCGAGATTTTTATCCCCTTTGGGTTGTGTGCCAAAGAAAAGTGGTGGTTTTCGATTGATTACAGATTTCAGACAAATAAATTCATTTTGTGAAAGCTCAAGTTTCAAACAAGAGGACATAAGAAATGTGGCACAATGTGTGGAACCTCGAGATTTTTTATGCAGTGTTGATCTGAAAGACGGATTCTACCACATAACTGTAAAAGAAGAAGATCAAGAGTTACTTAGTTTTCAGTTTGAGGGAAAGTTCTTTTCATACGTTGTGTTACCGTTTGGATTTTCTCTCAGTCCGTATTTTTTTGCCAAAGTGTTGCGGCCTGTAGTAAAATATTTGCGCAGCTTGGGAGTTAGGTTATCATTATACGTTGATGATTTTTTGTTATGTGCAAAGCTAAATGTTATTACAGATCATACAGATCTATTACTGAATACGCTGCAGGATTTGGGCATAAGGGTCAACTTTGAAAAATCAGTTGTAGTTCCAAAACAAAGAATAAATTACCTCGGGTATGAAATTGACACGTCAGGGGAATTTCCTGTGATCAGAGCACAGAAAGAAAGAATTGTTCGCATAAAGAAACAAATCAAGCAAGTGTTGAGAAAGGGCCAAGCATGTGCTCGTGTGCTGGCGAAGACGGCCGGGTTGTGTATTTCGGTGGCCTGGGCAGTCACGCCTGGAAAGCTTTTTCTCAGACACCTGTACAGACTCATATCGCAGAGACAGTCGTGGAACGATAATTTGAAGTTGAGCAGCGAGTGTATCAAAGAGCTTAACTGGTGGATCACAGCCGTGGACAGCTGGAACTTCAGAGAGGTGAGACCACAGACAATAGACATACAGATTGTAACAGACGCCTCCCAACTTGGATGGGGTGCTAAGTTGGGTAAGTGTGAAGCTAAGGGTGACTGGAATCAGCGCGTAGCATGTCAGTCTTCAAATTACCGGGAACTGTTAGCAATACTGATGGCAGTCATTGCCTTCAAAGACAAGATAAGGGAAAAACATGTACAAATTTTGACAGACAATATAACCGCTTCCGCTTATGTGAACAACAAGGGCGGGCCAAGTGCGGACTTGTCCGATCTGGCCACGGCAGTTTGGGCAACGATAGTCGACTTGGGAGCGACCATCTCGTGCAGACACATAGCGGGCGTCAACAACACAGAGGCCGATGCTTTGAGTCGATGCCCAGACCGCCACAACTATATGCTCAATCCAGGGCTTTTTGCAGTGATAGACAGTCTTTGGGGGCCGCATACCGTGGACAGGTTTGCAACTCTGCAAAACAGTCAACTGCATCGTTTCAACTCGAGATATTACGAGCCTCTGACAGAGGGAATAGATGCTCTTGCGCAAGAGTGGACAGTAGAGAACAATTATGTAAACCCACCGTGGGCTTTACTGCCTCAAATAATAGACAAGATTGTGAGGGACAAAGCGGTAGCAACAGTTATAGCACCGGTGTGGCCCAGTCAGGCCTGGTTTCACAGACTACTGAACCTATGTGTCGATACACCTGTATACCTGCCACAGAGCAGAAACACGTTCTGGTACATGGGAGTGACGCCCGAACCCAGGAGGAACTGGGGCTGGAGAGTTGCAGTTTGGAGAGTTTCTGGACAGACAGCTTGACCAGGCAGGGCTGGTCTAAGAGTGCACAATCTCAGTTTCTTTGCAGCTTGGCGGATTACACAAAGCGAGGTTATAATCGTATGCTACAGAGATGCACGCGATTTTACCAGAGACACGAAATAACATTTCCGCCTTCGTGTTCAGCACAGCTTGCTGATTTTCTGTGTGAGCTTAGTGATGAGTCCGACAGACCGAGTTCTATGCTGCACACAGCAATTGCAGCTTTGAAACATGTGTACCAAGCTTTAGAGTTTAGACTCAGAGGACATTACGTTGAATGGTTGCATTACTAAGTTAGTAGCTGCTTTAGTGAAGTCTAAGACAAAAGCACCTATGAAGAAATCATCAGTCATGCCTGTTAATAAATTTGTGCAGTTGTTTCAAGCATGGGGTGAAAATGACACATTATCTTTGAAACAGTTGAGGTTGAAGACAATTTCAGTATTAGCCATAGCATTCATGTTAAGGCCTTCTGACATAGCGCCAAAAGCCAAAATATACAACGAGGAGACCGGATGCCTTGATACAGTGATATTTTCAACAGACATGTTACAATTTAGCACAGAAGGTTTGAAAATTGTATTCTTTGGCATAAAGAATGATCTTGATAGGAAAGGATTTGAAGTCTTTGTACCGCGCCATGTAAACACAACTATTGACCCTGTAACGACACTTGATGCATATTTGTTGCGCACAGCAGAGATGCGCACGGACAAAGCCGTTTTTCTGTCATTGAGAAAACCATACACTGCTATTTCCGCATCATCGGTGGCACAAGTTTTAGACGAAGCCATCATGTTGGCTGGTCTTGAAGGTCAAGGTTTTACGGCCAAATCGTTCCGGCCTACTGGTGCAACAGTGGCCATTGACAAGGGGTTCGATCCTCATGTGGTGCAGAAAATAGGCAGATGGAAAAGCACAGATGTTTTTTTCCAACATTATGTGCATTCTCGAACAGACCCAGATTTTGTAAATAAGCTGTTGTATCATTATTGGTTAGTTGTAGGCAGTTTTATTGTAATTTGACACAACCTTCAATTATAGGTCATACGGACTTAAAGATTAAAGATAAAATTATTGAGTATTAAACATAAAGGTGATACCATTTTATAGCAGTGGAATAAAAAATGTTAAACTCTGTATAAAGGCTGATTTGTTAAATAAAATTTTCAGTTGAAATTTTATTTCCGTGTTCCTTGTATTTTCTTTGTGATGAATATTTACATAAATAGTAGTCACAAGAAAATACGAAGGAGATAACTAAGACTACCAAATAGGCCTATTTGTTTACTTGTAGTCACGTGATTGTGACTACTACGTCACTTCTTTGTGCATATGGGTAATAAAATTAGTTTGTTTCAAGTTGATATTCTGTTGATATCTAAGTACAACAATGGACTAATGTAAGTGCGACATAATGTGCGAAGGAGAAGGCTGATTTGTTAAATAAAATTTTCAGTTGAAATTTTATTTCCGTGTTCCTTGTATTTTCTTTGTGATGAATATTTACATAAAGTCCACATAATGGTGCTTATGTGCATACAGAGATACTTAGTAAACAAAAACAGGACAACTATGCATGAGGTTGGTGCAAAATAATTAAATTTCACTCAAACAAACACACACACACACATACACACACACACACCCACACACACCCACATTTGGATATATACTAGTAATATTGTAAAAAAACCAAGTTTTGTCATTCACATTCAAAATCCTCTACTTCCACCTAACCATCCACCCACATATATTACAAAAAAACAAAACAAAACAAAACACAAAGTAACATACACCAAAGTAACAAAAGGAAAAACACAAACAAAAGTAAAATGAAAGAGCACATTCTCAGAGAACATGAAGATTTGTATTGACACAATACAAGAGGACATCATCCTCAGCGAAAACACCCCTCACCTTTGGCTCCCTTGGTGTGATGCTGCAGGACCCCTGAAAGTCGATGGACTCGTGACGTCTGAAGAAGTGATGGTAGTTGACAAGATGTTTCATCACCTCTCCTTCCTTGCTGCCTAGGGTCACCTGCTCATACTTGCTATCATCCAGAGCGCTGGCCGTAAGAAAGTCTGGGTCCAGAACCAGAAAGGCTCCTGTGTCAAACAGGTAACACCTGAAAGCAATACATGATTACCACTTAAACTTCAAGTTTCTAGAAAAACTAGCCCAGCAAACCAGCCCGATCGGGGCCCCACTGGGGCCGCATAGGGCATCCCGACTTTTGTCGGGTTTTAGTAGGGACCCACATAGCCCTACAAAAACCCGATGCGTAGCGGAGTCTAGAAATGTAACGATTCGCCCTCCCGTCTGCAGCCCGATTCTGCCCCACCACAAAGCCACACTGCGCACACGCTAACATAGGCCTACTCTCGATTCTAATTGGCTAAACTGTCTGGAATGTTTCGTCTGCTTCACATATGCTGCAGCGTATGAATGTGAAAAATATTTATACAAAATCAATTCAGCAAGATATAATTATTTAATTGTGCTTATAATTCTTAATTTTTATCATACAATATGTAAAATATTGTTACAGTGTTTCTTTTAACTATTGTATTTATTTATACATTATAAGTCAAGGGTAAATTTCCGTGCCCATTACTGCTGGTCTTTTCCGGTTGTACTTAGGCGCGAATTTTCTACAGTTTTCTTCTAAGTTCTACAGTTGCATGTGCTCGGATATTGTGTTTGCCTGCGAAAACCTATTTCTATTTTCACTGTGGTTGTTTTTTGGGTGCTTTGCCTTTCGTTTATGTATTTACACACGATTTCGATAGCGACGAAGATCACGTTAATATAGGCTATATCGTTATCGAAATGGTGTGTAAATACTTAAGTGGGGACACACCAAGGACTTCCGAAAACAAAAACGCCTGTGCCGACAGTCCCTATTAACACCAGACATCTCAATTCTTTCTTCATGCAATCACATATCATAAACAATATGTGGGATATGATTTTAGGGTAAATCAGCATTGGCCAGGGATGGGGCATTATCGGGGTTGTTTCTGTTTTAAGTTGGGTTACAATAGGGTTGGTGTTGGGTATTCTGACGTATGCCCGATCTTTGCCGGAATCGGGTTACCGTTCGGCAAAGGTTGGGTTACGGTCGGGTAAGTTTTGGGTACCCCGACGATCGCCCAATCTTTATCGAAAGTCGGGCTACTGTTTGGCGAACGTGGGGTTACGATCGGGTAAGTTTCGGGTAGCCCGACGATCGCCCGATCTTTGCCCGAATCGGGCCCGAGTCGGTTCCAATTTCCATTTGCCCGATCGGGCCCCGATCGGTAGCCCGATCCGGGCCCCATCGGGCTGCCCGATGCGGGCCCCATCGGGCCCCGAAATTGTGGTTAGCTGGGAGGGCAGTCAAACTGACACGCTTACAAACTAGAAGGGCAAAGCCCATACACTCACATGCCCCGTGGAGAACTTGTTGACAATAGTCTACATGAAAATGAGTGCCCAGTATCAATTAAGTTTTTAAAAAAAACTGAAACAAAAAATAAGTATTGACTTTGATCTTGAGATGACCTTGACATCCAGCTCTACATGAACACTCATGTATGATCAGGGCTTGCAATGGTCTGGGGTTAAAAAAGAGGAAATTGGCTGGGGTCCAGTGGCCGCCTAAGCGCTGGTATAGAGAGTGCAGGGGAATTACCTCCCTCCCATCCCCCTTCATCCTCTCCCCTGAATACGAATTGTTGCAATTTAATCCTGCAGTTTTGATTACCAAAAAACTTAACTTCATGAAAGAAAGACTTACTTGCTTACACACAGCTGAACTCTTTGAAGTAGCCTGTCTTTATTGATGCAAAGCTTACAATTATTATTCGCCAACAAAGTCCAAATACAAATGTAAGTTCAAACACACACTGGTGCCCGTTAACACCAATAAAGTCCAAATTTAGTGTTAAAATGTTCATACCTCTCACAACCCAAATCTTGAAACAGTGTTTCAATGGCCATGGTTTAGTTGGTATGTTTGAAGAATTTAGAGAGATTGGTTTGTTTGACTGCAGTTCCTCTATATAGGGTTTTGAGGTGCTTTACAAACACTGACTGAATGCTGGGTGCATCACACTGGCTTCACAGATTGTGCATCAGCAACACTGACTGAAGTTTGAGTACTGCATACTTGCCTCAAAGTTGCATGAGACTGCTTAACTTTCCTTTAGCCTCGTATTTGATTTCCAACTGGATACTGTAAAAAAGGCTTTTCCATTTCTTGAAACCTTCCTTAAATATTATCCTAGTCATTCATCACCCACTTCTTTTTCCATCCCTTCCCACCTCCACGTATTTTCCATGCCTTTATCATCAACTGCCTCACCACCCTGTTGCATCCATTTTACATGCTACGATTCAAATATGCGCAGGCGCAGTTCCGTGTTTTCCGTTTGTTGAGGACACGCACAAAACACTTTTTAATTGGAGGAAAATCATTGTCTAACGTTTTTGTTCCACAGAAAACCATACTGTTCTTGGCAGAAATAATTTTTCCGATAGCGGAAATCCGCAGAACTGCAGAAAATTACAAGCCCTGTACATGGCTGAAACTTTTTTCACTGAAAGTAAACTTTCAGCCACCAGTTGTAAGCTATTTTTAGCCAGGCCAGCAGGCCATGCCGTGCGAAACCCATGCACAGCTAGTGTCTCTGATCTGGCTACAAGCAGTTCAGCCAGCGATAAGGGACAGCACAAGGGTTATTTTTAGCCTTAGCCTGAAAGTACTGCTTATGAACAGCCGTGTGTATAATCAATACGATCAAATAAACTGCAGCAGACGCTCTATTATGTCAACAGCAACACTGACCTTGTAATAACCTCGACCTTGACTTCTGAGATTCATGTGTGGTCAATGTTGAGGGACAATTTGAGTCAAACATTGAAGCATTCCACTATACAATGACAAATTGTGACATTTTTTGAGAGGCCTAAAATGACCTTGACCTTCACAATTAATGCCAAAACGGAACATATATGAAAGATCACTCTATGGTCTCTAAATGTGAGTCAAAAAAATGACATGCAACAAGTGAATATCCTCCAGCATCACTACCAAAAATCCCAATCTACCTGGTCTCACAGTCCTCCACGCCATCGGGACACTTGTAGATCAGGCCGCAGGACTTTTTGAAGTCGCTTGCCTGCATTGTTTCCATGGAGCGATGGTGGAAATCTTCATACATCACATCCAGGCCCGTCACAGCTTCCACACGCTCTGTGGCGCATCTGTGTCGGTCTGCGTAAGGTCCAGGTGCATTGCTCATGTAGCACACCTCTGCACAGACGAGAACATTATTGCTGTGAGGTAAGGTTTCGTTACAAACTAAAGAGGCCTATGTTTTCGGCAATACGTCTCAACTGTATAATCATTTAATGCAACATTAAAATGGAAAACAAAAGAAAATGGAAAAAGTGGATGAATGGACAGACTTTTTTTCTTCTGAACATCGTTTTCTGCTATTTAGGACTCCTCTTGCACAGATTCACAACAAGATCAAGAAAATTTCATGTTGGGCTGAACGAATGCTGCACTAAATTTTAAGATTGCTGGCTGTCACTCACTCATTAAGCAGTCGGTGTCTTCATCGCATGGACAGCCCCCTAGCTTCTTGCCTGCCACTTCACAGTCCCGATCGCTCTTGGGAATGGTCATCCCTTCGAACACTGCTTGTGAAATTGTGTTGATCTTACCCACACCTGCAGAGTCCATGTACGGTGTGGAAATGGAGGTCTTGTGTGGAGCCTGGCTTGTTCGTTTGTACCAAGGACGCCTTTGTAAGGAAGAAGCAAGACGAAGTGTAATACAGCTCGATTTTTATTATTCAAGAACTTAGAAACTTACACGCACACAACAAAAATGGAGAAAAAAAAAAGTGTCTTGGGCAAGAAAGACCTGGCAGGGCCCAATCCTCTTTAGGCTGTTGGCCACAGCCGAAATCCACGCATCAACGAAAAGGAACACAAAATTATTAAGGGAGGTTTGCTCTAAAAGTCTATTAAGTATGGACATGCATTTAAAAAAACACACACACACACACACCTGAAGTATAAAGAATTGTACCAAATGTGTGGCAAAACAATATACAATTTTAAGAAAAGTCCTTAGTCATCATAATATACATTAGTTTCTGAATTCCATATAGCACAAAAAAGTGTGGAGCATAAGAAAATTGAGGCATTGTTAGAGTACACATTCTTTTTTTTTTACGGTTACAAGCGAAAGAACATATACACAATAACATATCCGTGCCCCTGTGAAGGCCTGAATTTGTTGCCTCTCTACATGTTTATCTGCAGTAGGGATCTGTACTTTTAACACATATGACACACAGGTCTTGCTGATCAAGCAACCATAATCCCCTTATTGAAACAGCTAAAGTAGGAAACACATAAAACAAAATAAAAACTTACTGAGTGGGATCATAGCCTCTTGTGGAGCGATGACCAGGGTAGGTACGGAAAACACCACTTCGGAAACCAACATTCGTCCACTTGATCTTGTCAATGGAATCAAAATTTCGATTCTTCCAAACTTCTTCTATAGGCTGGCTGATTAGAACATCAGCTCTGCAAATGTCAAAAAAATTGATCAAACCCATTTTCAAGTTGAGTATGCCCCAACAACATAAGTAAGAGAACATTGCTGGGGTCCTCATGAAAAAAGAAATATTATGTTTGACTAATGCATATCCTACTGATATAGTTATCAACTGCACCAACAAGCACAAGAAATAATATTATACAACAAGAAATTTTATATCTATATATCTTATCCTATCCTATCCTATCCCATAACTCGAAGGTCGTAGGGGCACCACAGATGATCGTTTAACCAGCGTACTCCATCTTTCCCTGTCCTCAGCAACCCTGATAGTTTTTATATGTTTTTGGCAATACGTCTCAACTGTAATAAACATTTAATGCAACATTAAAATGGAAAAAAAAATGGAAAAGGTGGATGAATGGACAGACTTTTTCTTCTGAACATCGTTTTGTGCTATTTAGGACTCCTCTTGCACAGATTCACAACAAGATCAAGAAAATTTCATGTTTCATATATAATATATGCCGATACAAATGTAAAATGTTTAACATTCAATTTTAATGTATGCTATATCATATGTCAACCAGAAACCCACGAATGACTTTTGACTGGGATCTCCAAAACCTCCAATATTCATAACACATAGCATGCTCCATGTGAAAGAATGTTCCCAAACTCTGTGTGACAGTTGAGCAGTGTTTGTTGGGCCTCCGCCTCCTACTTTTACCCAAACGTTTGGACAAATATTTGTGGACAGCAGTATTACCACCAGGAGATCAAACACTCACACCTTTCTCATTCAATAAATGAACAAAAAAAGAGTTGTCTTCCTTTACCTGATGGCAAAAGGATAAAAGAGGTCTTACAAAGTTCAAAGTACCCAAGAGTTTTAGGAACTATAAAACAATGCATTTATTTAGGAAACAAAGCACACTCCAGACGAGAAAGAAGCATCTGCTTCCAGAAATAACAGATTATAAATTCCACTGAGCTTTTTTACCTGATGCCTTTGTCAAAAGTCTGCAAGCCTGACTCACAACCCAAATCTTCTTGGTAGCCGTTGATCCACAGGTGGGCATCCACAGTTTTGGAGGCCAAGCTGTCATTATACATGTACTTGATGGGGTCGCAATGACTCTGAGGAGCCATAAAGATGGAGGAATACTTGTATGTAATACGCAGCCCTGGATATCGGGTTTCTGCAGGCAAACGATGGAAAAGAAATAATTTTCACAACAAATAAACATGCGTTTGCAATTTGGCGAAACTTGGCAGAAACATTGCAAATAGAATGTGTGGACGGACCGGACAGCATCAAAAAAGGTAGCCAGTTGCGCAAGACAGCTACGCAATTTAGGGTAAGGATTTTATTCTCGTTTGGCGACCAGACATAGTGGTGCTTGACAAAAACTGATTTAATCTCAAGCAAAACATACATTTCAATCTTTTTTTTAAAAAGACTGCAGCAATTTCAACATTCCTCAGAGTTGTCAGTAGAGGATCAAGAACTCTGGAGCTGGATTCTTCAAAGCTCCCACAACAACAATTCAAAGCTCCCACCCTAAAAAGCACATTTTGCTGGTGTTATCAGATGCTAAAAAACAAAAATACTAGGACAATAACAGAAATTATGAACTCCTGACCAGGGCTAATAATGGCAAAAGAATAATGTACTCACCATTTTCTTTAATTTCCATCTCTTCAAACACTCCAGGGAGTTGTCTGCGTGTCAGGTTGCTGTTGTACTCTTCTAGCAAGTTGAAGTAACTCTTTCCCAGCTTGGAACGGTCTTTTGGTTCTTGCGATCTTCTAAATTCCTGAGAATTAAATAAGCAATATCACTGGTAATATTTAGCAAGAATCTGAGTGCAAAGAAAAACATTAGTACAGGAGAAAGATAAACACATTTTCCTTGTTCATTATGGATTGAGTGATGGTTAAAGTATGTGCACAAGGAAAGTAATACAAATTGGTTCAGCCATTCTTGAGAAAAAGGCAAAAGATGTGGTTTGAAAAAAACAACAGTTAGTTTAAGAACATGTGACTGACAAACAGATTGTCTGCCAATTACTAGTGGCCACGAGTTTAAGTACCGATATACCAATAATCATTAAAATTGGTTCAACCATTTTTTAAATATTGAGCAAAATGTGTTTAGTGAAAAATTAACCCCAGCAGCCTTGACCTATGCAGTAGAGCAAAGATGGTGGCAAACGAGGCTGACCATTAACCAAGGTATGAATTCGTTTAGTGGTTCTTGAGAT
The DNA here is from genome assembly GCA_036898135.1 of Oncomelania hupensis. NCBI lineage: Eukaryota > Metazoa > Mollusca > Gastropoda > Littorinimorpha > Pomatiopsidae > Oncomelania > Oncomelania hupensis. The sequence goes on from CM072516.1 coordinate 16,313,242, forward strand.
AGGACATGACTGAGTGAGTTGCAGACAAACAGACTGACAGACCGACATTTGGCTCGTTCTGATTCCTGGCTAATTCAAAGTATTCCTTATTTTCTGGAAATACAAAAAGTTTACTCACTGAATCTTCTTGTGCCAAGCTAAAGGCGAAGGAGTACTCTGAACCGTTCAGTGAACCATAATAGAATGTCTGAAAGAACAAAAATGCATTAAATACTAATGGAAGACATTGACCATAAACAAAAAGTGTGCGACTGTAGCTCTAAGTCCATATAATACAAGATCCATTTTATTCTTGGATGCACAACATGCACCAAAAGCTAGAGTATAAAATTAACTTGAAAATCTCAGATTGCTTCCCCTCCCTGTGACCATTGCAAGCAAATCAATACAACATACCAACTCTCCCTAGTAAACAAATACCAATGTCACAACGCACTAATGTAAACAAAGAAACTGTTTTGAGCCAACTACAAGGGTGAAGTGGTTGGAGAGAGAGAGAGAGAGAGAGAGAGAGAGAGAGAGAGAGAGAGAGAGAGAGAGAGAGAGAGAGAGAGAGAGAGAGAGAGAGAGAGAGAGAGAGAGAGAGAGAGAGAGAGAGAATACTGTACTGCAATAATATAATAATGAAGTAGGTTACGCTCCATTCTTTTGCTGCTGTTTTATGTATGTGTCAACATTTCTGTTTCTATATAATTTTGCTAGTAGTGGAGACTATGTAAGTGAGAGTATGCAGGTTTGAAGTTAATGGTGGGAGGAGTTTAGGTAGACCTCTAAACTCGTGACATCACACTCTCACTTCTGATTGGACCTCATAAACTCAGCTTTGTCGCCGGGCCCATAACACAAGTGTGGCCGGGCCTTAACAGAGATGCACCCAAAGTGTGGTTGAATGAACTGATTTTATCCTTCCTCCTATCCTATCTTATCCTATCCCGTAACTCGGAGGTCGTAGGGGCACCACAGATTTTCTTTTAACCAGCGTACTCCATCTTTCCATGTCCTCAGCAACCCTGTTTGTTTCGCTCAGTGTCAAGCCAGTCCATTCTCGAATGTTGTCCTCCCACCTCTTTTTCGGTCTCCCTCTTCTCTTTTTCGGTCTCCCTCTTCTTCTATCTCCTTGCACTGTGCCTTGCAGGATGGTCTTTGCAAGACTTGATGATCTGGTGAGGTGGCCATACCATCGGAGTTTCCGTTCTTTCACCACTGTGAGCAGGTCATCGTGTTGTCCAATGGCTTGTGTGATGGTCTGTCGGACTTCGTCGTAGAGTGATGCGCTGGGTATAGGAAATGCCCAGAAGTCTTCTGTAGCACCTCATCTCCACGCTTTGTATTCTTCTTTGGAGATCTGCTATGAGGGTCCATGTTTCGCAAGCATATAGAAAGATGGAGATGACAAGATTAGATGGAACTGATTTTATAACAAGAAAAAATACCCTGGATTTTCCATCTCTGGCCTTATCAAAGCGCATGGAGCCTGACTCTCCATCCAACATGCGTCTCTCCAGTTCCAAAAATTCCGTCGGTTTGCCCAGATGCATCTCTAGCTGGCTGATGGGGATGAAGATGGGATCCTCCAAAAGCTGAAAAGAAAGCATCCATGTAGTAATAATTAAGCACTTTGAATATGCACAACTGCCATTTACCGCTAACACACTACGATAACTTTATTACAACAAAAGCCGTTAACTTTAACAACGTTGTGGTGGACTCAAACACATCCCCTCCCCGCAGATGCAAACTTCACATCACACCCCACACCCAAAAATATAAAACAACAAACAAACAAATCATGGTGTTTTTAAAAAAAATAAACTTTTGTGTATTATCTGCTTATGGTTAGTAAGTTTTTAAACTGGCTACTTAGTACATGAATTTACTACTTAGTACAAGTACATCTGTTTTGTTTTTCTATATACGCACTGAAAGCTGTCGTGCAGCAATATAATATGTCTCCTTAATGTTGACAAGGGAGAGTCTGCCCCAAAAAACTATACAATTATGACAATCAAAACTATTCCTTTAAAATTATTCTGCCATTACAATTTTAAAAATGTGTGTAAAAATTCAGATGTTATGATTGTTTCAGGTTGGTTCGGTTCAAAGGTTTAAGTAGATAAACCATAAGAATAATATTGGATGTCAAATATGAACTTTTCTCCTAAATCAGACTCAAAGCATGGCAATCTGTACGCAACATACACACTTGCATGTTACACACACTCTCACAAACACAACACACATACCAGCTAAAAGAATTGTTACATCTTTTTCTCTTCTGTATTTTTTTTTTAAACACTAAAAGTTTTATCAGGATCTACAACTATATTGCAATAGTAATAAAATGTATTGAAAAAAAAAGCTTAAGAAAAAAATGTTGGGAGACCCACATTCTTGCTTGGCTTCAGTCTAGGGTGGAAGATTGTCTCTCCTTTGTTATTGATGAGGAATGAGTACACAGAACCCCACTGGTGCTTGGCCAAGAAGTTTTCAATCACGTCCAGGGATGCATCGATGCCAACAACCCCAATGTACCTAGGACATGATTGTGCAAAAGACGTTAAAAGGAAATAAGTGTGTTTATTGGCAAAAAATTTGGTTTACAGGGAATATTACTTCAATTCTACAATATCAAAGTGCACAAAAGCAATATCTAAACAAGACAAGAGTACAAAAACGCATATATTACCAAAACAAATTAATAATTACTACACAGAAAAAATATAAACTTACTTTCCAGTGACTTTGCTAATGACTGGGATGGAGTATGTCAGCATCAAGCCCAATCCCCAGGAGTCAAGGTAGGGGGAGGTCCACAATCCGTATTTCGTAACAGCATTAGAGGAGAGAAATTCATAGTAGTTGCTCATTTGAGTAATCAGGTTCTCTCCTGTCAGAAGTTTTTTCATGCTACCACTGTGGTCGCACGCTAGCTTGCCTGGAAAGACCTCAGCGTCCTCAACAATCAGATAGCTGAACACTCTTGCCTATCAGAAGAAAAGAAAAAAAAAGAACAGAAGAATGTAAGAAATGTTACTATGGTAAGAAATCCTCGACTAAACTAACATGTTATTCAACTTTCTACAACATTGTTACACAGATTTGCAGAACGATTAAAATGTTTTGAGACCCTATGTCTGGGTTTAACTATTAATCCCCATACTAGGGGCCAGACAAGGTTTGCTATGAAGTTCTTTTGTAACACTAGCTCTGTTCATGTTATCTAATTAATAAGCTTGTGGAGTCATGCACTGGATTGATAGTATTAATAAGGGTATTTTTGTGGTGTTTTCCCTAAAATTAAATAAGTATAAAGAGCATAAAGTTCGAAGCAGTCATCAGAAAATCTGTTAACTGTCAATGATGAGACAGTGAAACATTTGTGCTTCTTCCTCAAAACAGAAGAAATGTAAAAATCTTATTGAGGTTGGAAACAAGTTTAGCGCCATGCTTGTTAATTACAGTGAAACATGTTCAAGCACTGATACCTGGCAGACATCTCTATGATATAAATGGGCAGAAGATACCAACTTTCCACAGTTAATCTGGACACATTAATCTGTATCACCTGTTGCAGCATTTACAGTTACTCTTATGTTATAAATTATACAGATTTAAAAAAAACTGTTGACTTACAGGGGGGTTGAGATGCTTATTCTTCTCAATGGCTAGATTATAAACCTCTGTCCAGTTATACCGACATATAGGACCTGGCACATACCCACTGCGAGTGTAGTAACCTGTAACATTTAAACAAACAAAAAAAAAATTAATATGATGGCAAGCCAATCAAATGCATTTTCAGACACTCATAAACATAGCATAGCTGAAAAACCATTTTTTTTAAAAACAATACCTGTATTTTCTTTACATTTATTTTTCGTACCTGGTCCACAACGAACTTGCTCCCCATCAGACAAACAATAAACAAAACAAACAAACAAAAAATTAATATGATGGCAAGCCATTCAAATGCATTTCCAGACACTCATAAACATAGCATAGCTGAAAAACCGTTTTTTTTTAAAACAATACCTGTATTTTCTTTACATTTATTTTTCTTACCTGGTCCACAACGAACTTGCTCCCCATCAGTGTCAAGGCCATCAGTAGCAAAGACGATGATGGACTGACACCCAGTGCGAGGTACACTTTGCAACAACTCAAATGTGATGTCAAAACCCTTCCTACAAACATAACATTTCAAAAAAATCATTTCAAAGGCAGCTCTAAGTGTAATGGTTATTGAAAAACGAGTACAAGTAAACACTAGGTTGACTTTGTATCTTTCAACATGTTAAAATTTATTAAAAAAAATAAGAAACAAGGCAAGGAGAGAGGTGAACAATGATGGGGTCTATTTACTTAAGAAAGATAAAGAAGAAAAGGAAGGCAGAGAGAGAGAGAGAGAGAGAGAGAGAGAGAGAGAGAGAGAGAGAGAGAGAGAGAGAGAGAGAGAGAGAGAGAGAAGGAGAGAGAGACGCTTTGACGCTTTGATAGTTTATTGTCTATAACTTCACACGTTTTTAAGACAAGGATTCGCAATTCGAATAGATTAAAACATTACCAAATTAAGACATATAACAGCAAATAAACACTAAAGCAAAACAAGCAAATATTAACAACACCTCTAATATTAGAGCCACATGCCTAGAGAATTATTACAATACAAGGACGTACACTGAATTATTAAAAGGAGAAGAAGAGAGAGAGAGAGAGAGAGAGAAAGAGAGAGAGAGAGAGAGAGAGAGAGAGAGAGAGAGAGAGAGAAGGAGAGAGAGAGAGAGAGAGAGAGAGAGAGAGAGAGAGAGAGAGAGAGAGAGAGAGAGAGGAGAGAGAGAGAAGGAGGGAGGGAGGGAGAGAGAGAGAGAGAGAGAGAGAGAGAGAGAGAGAGGAAGAGAGAGAGAGAGGAAGAGAGAGAAAAGTGACGTACAATAAATGAATCTGATACAACTATTTTGCTAACTACTAAAAAGTATGTGGAGTAGAACATTGAAAGATATTAGGAGGTTGACTTTGTTTATGCCTTTGCTCGTGTTAAACAACTCAAGAAGAAAAGAAGAAGAGAGCGAGGGACAAGAAGAATTTTTCTCCTTCTTCCACTGTTTCCTACGGTCAAAATTACCCCACCCCTCCCCAAATGAAAGAAGAAGATTCTGAAGAAAATGATGCAGGAAACAAATAAAAAGCACAAATATGAATCTTCTCTAGTAATTTCCAGGGCCAACACTTTGACCACTAATTTGTTGCCAAATGTCTGTATTTTGGGTGGGTAGGTAGATGGGTTATTGGGCAGATGTTGGTGTAGGATGGGTCTTGTATACACTGAAGCTTCAAAATTCATTGCTGGGGAACAAAACTTACTGCAATTCAGTGGTGCCTCCAGCTTTCAGCTTGTCAATCTTCTCGATAAGATCCTTGCGATGGGCACCGGTTGCTGGAACCATGCGCTTCTTCTGACAACTCAGGACATCAGTGTCGTACATGTACCACCTATATGGCAAATTCACCATGCAACAAACAAACAAAACCAGATAATTTGTTAAAATATACAACATTTGTTAAACTCCTTCTAGTCAGACAGAAACCTACAAAAGCACAGCATGTAAAAATAGTCAAAACTGAGAAATCACAATCCAGTGGGTTATTCAACCATTGTTACTAGGTACTTCTAAGGCTTCATTATCAGGTTCAGTTCAGTTCTTTTATTTAAAGTCTATGAATTTTTTCAATGATTTTAGACAATCACTCATAGTTACACACTTATTCAAACACACACACACACACCATTGTCAAAACAAATTACATTCATCATGAATCATTTCCTTCGCAAGAAAGAAGAAGAAGAAAAAGAAGAAGAAGAAGAAGAAGAAGAATAAGAAGAAGAAGAAGAAGAAGAAAAGAAAATGACTTACTTTCCCACTTCATTCCAGTGGCTGGCACGAGAGCAGATGACGTTCACATAATCTTGCTTGGTTAGGGTACGAATCACATTTTTAGCGACCGCTTTGGCTATAGCAAACTTCTCTCCTTTGATAGACAGACTGAAATCAAATGGTTTGACAATTGTGGAATCAAGAAAAGGGGATAAACTAATTTAGGCAAGAAACAAAGAACTGAAACGAAACAATCAAGACATTCAAGCTAAGGCTGGAGTGGGAGGTGAGGGTTGGAAGGGGGGCTAGAGAAGTTCAAACACTTGATAATCAACTAAAATGAATAACGAAACCATATTTTTAATGTGAAAATGCTAATCAGCTGGGGGAAATGAAAGTACACGCATAATAAGTAAGAAAGTACAGGAAAAAAAAAAGTAATTGCAGAAGGAGTAAAAAGAAAAATAAAGATAGAAAGAAACATTCAAACAAACAAACAAAACTACAGTAAGAGAGAAATAAATAAAATAGAAATAACAAATTGTACTCTGCACAGAAAAACTGAACTGTGAGTCTGTGTGCAAAAGTATACACATACAAAAACACCCAGGAACTATTTAAATTATACATTAAAAAAATAATAAACACACACAGTACACACACACACACACAACTACAAAAAAAATATTAAATTTGCACTTGGATCATTGAAACTAGAAATGGAGTTCAGCTTTGTGTACTAAAACGGGAAATGAATTTGTCTACTAAAAATACATAGCAAGACATTTAACGAAATAAAATAAAATAAACATTAAAAAAACTATAAACCAAGTGAACTAAAGCAACACAAACCTGTGACACAGGTGCATCACAACACCTAATCACCTGCAGTCAAGGACAATGATGACATCCTTGGGTCCACTGGTAGCGGCTATGTACCATGGACGCACACGAGGGTCATAGTCATTGTAGAACCCTGCAAAGTTGGTGGACCACTCCCTACCTGGGAACAGCCTCGTCACGCCAGTTACCGACCCAAAGTACTGCCACCTTCGGAAATTAAGACATGTTCCATACACATGAAACATGCAATAACAGCATGGATATAAGAGCTATATAAGACCCTCAATCATCATTATCATCACATTTCAGTCGGAAGGATGACACCCTCAATTTTAGCTTTGAATTATTGAACGAATGCGAAAGAATGGAATTGGGTTTTTAAAGTTCTCTTCATCTCTTTTTATATTATTTTTGAAAGAAGAGGGTTTTTCACCCAGAGTGCCAGAAGGAGAGAATGTGTATGGCACCCCGGCTTGACCGGAGGCATGGAAGTGGATCCTCCTGAACCCCATTTATTTGTTTCTCCCGTGATGCGTGTCCCACCCTGTGGGGAGTTTTAAATAAGGCTTTTTTCCCAACGAGTAAATGCGTGTTATATTTAGTTATTCAAAATTTTAATTAACATATTAATTGATAACATACCGATTTTAATCCTACATCTTAAGCTTGTGGCCCCCTCCCCTATTAGAATTTATTTTTAAATACATGGGCAGTTACACCCATATAGCCTAATTTGTACATATGGCGTTTTATATTTTACATGAAATGAGTTGATTCTTGTACGTGTAATTTTAACAAGATCTAGAATCAAACCCCTTAGTTTTAATTCTTTTCATATTCATTGTTTCCTACTAGCGTGCGAATGTAATGAATGACTTCCCGCCCCTCTTATCATCACGGCTTTTAAATGTGGTCCTGAAAAGATGTTTTAATTCAAATAGTGCAACATCTTACCATTTTAGCTATTGTATTTACGCCCCTTATAATATGCTCAGGTGTCTGGGGACATGAATTTATTCAACCAACCAACCAACCAATTATCGTCATTCCAATTAACATTACCTTGGTAAACAGACAAATGAGACCAAAAACTTCAGAAGCAAATCAGTTCCATGTTTAAATTCAATCACTCTTGGCAAAATCAGACAAAATCTGTTTGAAAAGTGTAACTGGCATTGATGAAGGTTTCCAAATAGATTTATACCGAAAATGCTTATTATTCCTGGACAAAAATGAAACACCCCACATTATTGTGATGAAAGTAAGTTTGTTGTGTATGTAAGAGTGTGTGGACTGTACTGTAATATGAGAACTTGTATGTCAGTTACAGATCCAGATGCAAAGCCCATATGATTCTCATGCTCCTTATGAAACTTGCAACCTTTAACATGAAAAAGAGTGCCCAGAAAAAAACAAAATGAAACGGTGGCATTAAAATGCAAAGTAATACCGATTTTGATCTTTCTATGCTCTTGGCTTTTATATGACCTTGACCTCCAGCACCAAATGACTCATGTATAATAAAATAAAGTACAGCAAAAGTTGTATTAGGCCAAAGAATGGTGACCTTGGGGTGACCTTGAACTTCCATGACCTTTACCTTGGGATGATCTTGACCTCCACTTGACCTCTCATGATCAAATAACCCAATGTAGTTGCATACTAGGGATTAAATAAAAAGCATTCAACTGCACGAAGACCAGTTTTTTAATATGTTTTGGTAGATCTAAAATGATCTTGACTTTCAAGATCAATGCAAAATCAGAACACATATGAAAGATCAATCTATCATCTCTAAATACAACAAGTTTGGACTTTATATCTCTCATAGTTTAGGATCAAGGTCACTTCAAAGTACCTATACTAACCAACTTTGGACAGCTCCAGTGGCCTTGACCTTGGTGAGGTTGACCAAATTTGAACAGTATGTGTACATCAATGATATCCATCACGCATCAAAGAATCATAAGTTCAATATTAATAACCTAGAAAATAAAAGTGAAATTTTGTGAAAAATTGTCATTTTTTAAAATAAAATTTGATTACCTTGTAAACCTTGACCTTGAAATGAAGTCATTCATTCACTGATCATTTATGAGATCTCACGGGTATACACCATATTGCCAAATTTGTCATAGTTCAAATAGGTTCTGAGTACTTTGCCACTTTAAAAGTTTTTGCATTTGAAGACGGCGGAGAGACAGACAGACGGAAATTTTTTTCGATTTTATTTTGGGACTATTTAGAACTTATCTTGTACTGGTTTGCAAAAACGAGAATTTTTTTTTTTTTTTTTTTTTGGGGGGGGGGGGGGAGGGAGAGGAGGAGGGGAGGGGGGGCCTATTTATCATCCAAGAATATAATTAATGTTAAATGCCGTAGAAAACAGTCAACAAAAATAATAACAACGGCAAACCTATTCAGAGCTTTACATACATATGGCAGCAAATGAAATGATTTAAAAAATAAATAAATAAATAAATGTTGCCGTCAAATATTACCTCAAAAGGACGTCATTCTTGGCATTTTCTAAAAATGTTTCTTCCAGACCATGAGTAAAATTGACGGTGCTGATCACAGACTTGTGCTCTCTTGGTACTTCATCTGCTATTTTTACAGTGGAGTATCTTTCACTCACTTTCTGTTGAAAGTACCTGTACAAAAAGCAGAATTCAATGTAAAAAAATAAATAACTACAAATTATATATATATATATATATATATATATATATATATATATATATATATATATATATATATATATATATATATATATATATATATATATATACAAACATACAAACATATACAAAAATGCATTACTTGTATTTATCATCACAATCTCCATCAACAGGGGCTAGGGTAAACTATAATACAACTTCAATCGTCAACATGATCATCATTCATTAACGTCATCATCATGTATATTTGTTGTAATTCTTTCCATTTTCCTTTCCCTTCTATTCCCTTTATTTTATTTTTTCCTTGTTCTTGTTCATCCTATCCTATGGGGGCAGTGAGGTCTGGTGCTGGACGTCCCGCTCACCAAGGGGAGTGATGTTCAATTAATTACCTCTCACTCTCCAGATGTAGTGATAGCCGCGGAACCACTGTCTGGCCAAGCTGGCAGGAGGTTACTTGTATATGGCCTCTCCTACATTAATGTGTCCATAGCAGCACCCATTACTGGTCTACCAGTTTGGTGCCCCTGTTACCACCAAGCCTGCTATGGGGGCGACTGAGTACCTGGCAGGATAACCAGGCGGGGCTGGATGAGATGGGCCACATCCAGTCTTGTGCACGGCCTTGAGAAGGAAAACTCGCTAAAACCGAATGTCCCAACGAAGACGGAGTGCTGCTGACTATACCCCCTGGGTATTGTGTGGGAGTCCAAACGAGCGCACACGCTACCAGAAAAAAATCCTATCCTATCTATCCTATTCCTATCCTATCCCGTAATTCGAAAGTCATTGGAGCTCCCCAGATGATCGTTTAAACCAGTATACTCCATCTTTCTCTCTCCTCAGCAACCCTCATGGCTTCACTCAGTGTCAAGCCAGTCCATTCTTGAATGTTGTCCTCCCACCTCTTTTTCTGTCTCCCTCTACTTCTGCCTCCTTGCACAGTGCCTTGCAGGCCATACCATCGGAGTTTTCGTTCCTTCACCACTGTGAGCATGTCATCATGTTGTCCAATGGCTTGTGTGATGATGGTCTGTCGGACTTTGTCGTTGGTGATGGGCTGGGTATAGGAAATGCCCAGAAGTCTTCTGTAGCACCTCGTCTCCATGCTGTGTTGTAAGTCTGCTGTGAGGGTCCATGTTTCGCAAGAGTATAGGAAGATGGAGATGACAAGGGAGATGGTCCTATCTTTCCATATGGGCTTTAACCTTGTCAGGGCAGCATCTTGTTCATCAAGAGTAAACAAACAAAAAAGGGCAAATAAAAAAAAAAATAGTGGCATAACATAGCTAACTAAATAAAGATATTATATTCAATAAAGGTATAAATTCAAAAATACATACGGGCTGAAATTTAAGTCTGGCGGCAGACGTTTGGGAATGTCAGAATCTTTGTAGATGTCAATTGGAAGGTCATTCAGACTGTTAGCATTTACGGTCCTGTTCTGCTCCAGAAAGTTGTCATGGAGCTGCAGGATTTTTTGTGCCAGGTTCTGAAAAGATAAACCAAAGCAAGGAACAGATTTAATTCAATTAATTTGATCCGAGTAGAACAAAGTTCCTAATAAACAAAGTTCATGAAAAAAATTGTTCTACTACCTATAAAAGTAACAGAGAACATCTCTGAATCTAAACTGACTTCAGACTTGCCTAGATACCACAAGTTTATATCTCTCCTCAATCATTCCATCAACCTAACCGGCCGAATCATTGATACCAAGCTATTAGTATTACAATTACTAATATAATCATAGCCAAAGACACTTGTAAATAGATCGAAAATGAAATGCAAGACATGATAGAACTGTCATAATAATAATAGAAACAATCACAATACAATTGAAAAGAGTAAAACAGGCATTATGCTCTTACCTCTGCAGCTCGGATCTTGTTTTTAAAGTAGACATTGAGCTCTTCCTTCACCTGTTCCACAAGGTCTGTACCATTTTTGTTTTCTGATTTGTATTTAGCCTGGTCGATAAGGCTCTGGGTAACATGTCTGTTGATACCGTCACTCGCAAGCTTGGTGAGAAGAAAGGAAGTCATTTAAAAGAGCAGTCACATAAGGTTTTAAACAGTGTATGTAACTATATGTCTAGAAACACTGACACAGATCTGACATTAGAAATAGAACTTAAAAATGATCAGTCTTTGCTGCTATTTTTGTTTGCAGAGGCTGGAACACAAAATGCCAGAGGCCAATAGTCACTTAGTGTGCCTTACTGGAGACAATATTTGTCTGTGGTGTGATTCTTCTTCAAAGGCAGCGTATGTACATGTTGTACCAACTCCGATCTCTTCTGGTTTCGCAGAGCATACTTAAAAATTGTTATCGTGCCTACGTGGAATCAGTTCTTACGTTTTCATTCATTTGCTGGTTTCAATCTCTCAGTGTCAAAAGTAGAAATTCCTTGAACAGTATTACCAATACCTGCAGCAAAATCATTGGTGAAAAGCAGACACCTCTGTGTGAATTGTTTCAGAGAAGGGCCCTATGCAAAGCCATCAGCATCAAGGATGATCCCACCCACCCTCTCTCTTCTTGGTTTAAAATTCTACCTTCTGGGAAACGCCTCATGAGCCTTAAGACCCGCACTGTACGTTACCGATCCAGTTTTCTCCCCTCTGCTGTGGCCTTGATCAACTCAAACCTGACGCGCTGATGGCTCTGCTTGAGGCTCCTTCCTCTTCCTCTTGCTTGTTGTAATCGGCTCTACAGTGTGTAAGTGTGCGTGTGGTTGTGCATGTGTGGTTTGATGAAGCGGAAGGGGGGAGGGAGGATTACTTTATACTATGTTTAATTTTTTATTTGCATTTTTCTTTTTATTTGTTTTATTTTAGTGATCAAGTGCCTGTCATAATTCCTTGTAAGAGGTAATAAAGATTTGTTGAATTGAATTGAATTGAAAATGTGTTACAGCTTTACTCTGTGCCAAATTAATAATCTGATATATATTCATGCCAGCTATGTTCTTATTTTGCATTGTAACAAAACAAGAAAACCCAAAAACAAACTCTTGGCATTCTGTTTAAACTCAGATATTTTACCTACTAACATCCTATATTTTAGTAAACATTGTTTACATCTTAACCATTGCAAAATTTGTTTGGTTTTAATGGGCAGAAGTAGGTGTTTGTGCGTGGATGTGTGAATGTGCATGTGTGTTTGTGAGAGATTATGAAATCATTTAATAGATTAAAGTTCAATCAATAGTTGAATAAATTAAAGCTAAAGGATTTATTGTTATTAGATCTTAATACAACACTTTTCCAGCTCAAGAGCTGCTCAAGGCAGTGGCTGATACAGGATCTCACTCAAGCTGCCTGAGGTGCCACTTGCAACCTTTGGGCTCATAGTCCGACTCCCAGATGACCAAGCACAATCATGGGTGACTGAGGTTGGGGAGAATGGATCTATTGCGCAGTGTGTTTATATGTGTAGCCGTCATTCACTCGTCTAGGACATGAGCGTCAGTATCTTTAAAGTCTATGTGATGGAATGTATGCATGCACAGACTAGACCTCTGGACATTTACTCTCACCTGAAGGAGCATGTGGTGTGAGTCGAGAAAAGTGTGAACAATTTCTTACTTTTTATCTTGAGCTTATTAATTTTGTGCTGATTATGCATGTATTTTTTTTGTTTGTTTGTTTTTTTGGCCTAAAATATGCTGTGCACAATTCTCCTTTGGGATAATACAGATATGTTGACTTGATTTGATGTCACATAGGAATGTTTCGCATAAAAACAAGAATAGGCTGAGCCTGCCTCGCGGTTAAAATGGCAATCTTTTTCTCAGAACAAGAGCATTTTTTTTTTAGGTTATTGTTTGAAGGAGACAACAAAAGCTCTCTCTCAAGCTATCCATCTCTTTCATGCATTGTGGGAAAAACTGCCACAAAATTAAATATATGGATAGTTTGTCAACATTATGAGGTAAACACTACCTTATTCATGCTGTCTTTTAATAATCTTAATAATAAATGTAATCATCTTCTGTGTTCATAGCTCTTTCTATCTGTGAATGAATTTTCCCAGCGTACCAGCTAGGACAAGGCAAAGGTTGCTTGCAGTGTGCATGTTGACAAAACTTTGTTAGAGCTGACTGACATACCAAAGTTAAAATTACGAAGACTGCAAAGAAATGTTGTCTATAGTCTTGTATGCATGCAAAACATTGCTGTGTGACAGGCTTTACTATATTGGCTTGTTTTCACAATCGTTATTCGCTGAGCATCTTGTCTAAGGATGCAATCTGGGAATGGTTAAAAAACACCAGCAACAACACAAAAAGGATGAAAGAGCATTTACATTGTATCACAAAGGGTGATCTAACCTGCAAGATATAGTTTTGAATAAGCATGGCCCAGTTCTGCACATCACCCGCCAGAGTACCAATGTCATGTTGCTCCTCTCCTCTGTAGCCAGCAGATAAACTGACCTCTAAACTGACCTCTCCTCTGTCGCCATCAGATAAACTGATGCATGATGCACCAAGCAGCAACAGCTGAAATATTGCTATCCATCCCATTATCTTTTTAAATCAGTACAAACCTGAAATACAAACGAAAAACGTTACAATATGAAAGAAATCCACGGAAACTTACGCAGCTCATATACTGTGGCAGCAAGAACAAAAAATATAATAATGATCAACAAAGTCTAACCTCTACACTTGCTAAGATCCATCAACACGCATTATTACTCTCTGAATAACATAAAGAAAAAATATGTTGAATGTAAATATCTGTTTGTAATGTAACTCTACCAATTTACATCTCCTAACTCTTATGTTTTCTTCATAAGCCAGTCTTTTTCAGGTCACAAGTAAACAACCCTGATAATCAATACTACATACCGCATGCACCCGACCCAAGGTGGCAATGGTTAGTGCGTAAATTTCATATACACAGTCATAAAAGCATTTCACAGCAGGCAAGCTTCTTGTGGGCAACACGTTATACAAATCGAACACAACATAATCGATCGTCTTGTTACTATTAAGAAATGATAATGTTCTCCATGACCGATCGAAGCAGACGGCCGGAACTTGCCGCCATAAACAAGTTATCTTAATTGTGATTGGTTATAAGCCTAATACACTGTATTGTCCTATAACCAGAAAATGAAGTAAAAATTAAAATCGATAGGCATACCTAACACAACTCCATTACCATTTTAGATGGTTTAAATCAATAATTTGTACAGCTTCAAGTTTATTAGCCGTGAATAATGGCCTTTAGCGTCTATAATCAAGATTTAATCCCATTACTCGCCCCTTTTGGGGTGTGGAGGATACAAAACCATTAGCATAACAATCATAATTCAGTTGTAAAAAATAACAGTAACATTACTAATATTCCAACTTAACATTCAAAATAATAACATTCTGCAAATATTGTTAATATTATTGATGTACTCCAGTTCCTAATTTTATAAATGTACTCAATTTTAGTAAAACCTGTTTTCTTTCCCAAAACAAATGACACAAGTTAAACATTGTCTTGCACCATATTTCCTAGAAGAAAAAAAAAAACATTTATCAAATGTGCTTGTGTTTTGGCCACTCAAAAATAAAGTTAGTTATTCATTGCTTACAGGGTCCAGTGGACTGTAAAGAGCCGAATCAGGACCACAAAATCAAGACCACAACTTCGCTAAAAGAGGACTCACCCCTGATCCGTATAAAAGATCTGCCGAAACAACCCTAGTGGTAACACGGAAGGCACTCCACCAGCTGTGCAATTCATCCCCAATGGAACCCACATTACAGTCCATACAAAATGTTTATTTCCTAATACACCTTCCTACCTTCATAATTCTATTGTTATATTATTTCATTATAGAAAGCAGTAGTTTTAAAAGTATTTCGGCTGTTTTATTAGGGTTATTATATGCTCTTAAATTGTTGAAATCAATCAAACTTAAGTCCCGTAAATATACGAATTTATCAAAATTCTTAAAGTTTCTATACATAATGTAGGTATGTCCTTTAAACTGTGGTTTTGGAAGCTGGCATGAACATTTGCAAATAATGGCATTATGATCGTTGACAGACACGTCAGGCGTGAAAGCAGTAGAATCCTATCCTATCCTACCCTATCCCATAACTCAGAGGTCGTAGGGGCACCACAGATGATCGTTTAACAAGCGTACTCCATCTTTCCCTGTCCTCAGCAACCCTGATTGTTTCGCTCAGTGTCCAACCAGTCCATTCTCGAATGTTGTCCTCCCACCTCTTTTTCGGTCTCCCTCTTCTTATACCTCCTTGCACTGAGCCTTGCAGGATGGTTTTTACAAGACCTGATGATCTGGTGACGCGGCCATACCATCGTAGTTTACGTTTTTTCACCACTGTGAGCAGGTCATCGTGTTGTCCAATGGCTTGTGTGAAATTATATTGTTATTACTGTATACATGATCAAGAAGAGTTGAATTTGTTTCTGTTACTCTTGTTGGTTCTTCAGCGAGTAAGGTCCAAAAGCTTGTCTGACTGTAGACACTGCAGATGACTGATGAACGAGGGCTGTGGCTGAAAACCAAGGCGATTGTGTGCTGACCTTGGGCTCTCCTCATGAGTCTGCAGCTTTTGTAAATGTCTTTGGTTGAAGAGAGCTGGATCATGTAAGTCGTAGTTGCATTAATATGACCCCTTGATGATAGGAGAATACAGAAGACAACTTGTTTCCGTTTTATGGGACTAGACTTCGTCAACGGACAGGTGGAGACTAAAAGATATGGTTGTAGAATTATTGGAACCACGATGCTGGGTGCTTTTTAAGTACATCTGCTGACGAGGACAATTAGAAATCTGAATCTTGGATGGCACAACATCAGCAGTTTTGGCTTAGGACCTTTTGATATTGATAGCCAGGCCACTAGTACCTCGAGTTTTGGGGTGAATCTGGTCCCTGAGCCATCCTGTCTTCACCTTGCCAGAGGAGGTAAAGAAAAAACAGCCATTGTCCACGATGTCAACTCCATCAAGTTCTGCCCATACATTCCGCATGCAGTGGTTTGATTCATCAATGCAATCGTTGATGTGAGCATAGCCATTACGCAGTGGGAGGATAGTGAACAGAAGTATTCTTGCCTTTGGAAGTTCCTCCGGCACTGAGACATTATCATTCGCCAGGTTTTGTTGCCCAAATCATGGCCATGTTTGCAGTCGTTGATGCCAACATGCAAGGGTAGTGAGGTCATTGTTGGCTTCTCCTTTTAACATGTCAATAAGTGTTGACCTATCTAGTCCGGACCCAGATAGAACTTGCATTGATTCATTCTCCAAGGACATTTTGTATTCATGTAATCTAACAACAGAATCACCCAGGATAAGTGTTTCAACATCTAATCGGAGTTCTGTTATTTGTGGCCAGTCTCCAGTAGACATTCCACTGTAACCATACAATGTTTTGCAAGCATTAGATGGGCCAGGCCCATAGATAGGTTTAAGGCTTGCTGATGTGTCTATTGCAGGAGTGTTGCTGATCTTCACAGAAATTTTATCACCCATGGCAGTGCCGTCTGACAAAATTTGTTTTTTTCTTTGGCCTTGAGGCTTGGGGTCTGGACAGCTTTTAACATTAAAAATTTGTTCGGGGTTTTGGCATAGGTCGTTTGACTGTCGTAGCAGACCAACAGGACGAGTTTAGTTGGGAAATTTGAGGGATGCGCATTTTGTCCATATGCAATGGACAGTTGCCAGTTAGTACAGGCTGACATGAGGTTATGAGATTATTAGTGACTAGGGTTTTCACGTCATCTAATTCAATTTTGGAGTTATTTTGTGTTTCTTGCAACACTGGTCCGAGGGATGATATTTCATCTATGAGAATTTCAACCACTAGCTGAAATTCCTCTACTGGAGTATACTGTTCAGACGTTTGTACCCCAACCTCTTCTGTAATGGTGTTGGCAATTGAAATAGGTGATGTAACTGATTCTCCGAGTTTTTAATGAGGTGGCTAGAGAGTGCAACTTCTTTCCATTGGTTTTGGTGTATTTTCAGCTAGGGGACTGTCAGATAAATCTGTCACGGATTTCATGGCCTCATCATTCGGCATTTCAGCAATCCTATCCTATCCTGTAACCCGGAAGTCGTAGGGGCACCACAGATGATCGTTTAACCAGCATACTCCATCTTTCTCCATCCTCAGCAGCCCTGATAGCTTCGCTCAGTGTCAAACCAGTCCATTCTCGAATGTTGTCCTCCCACCTCTTTTTCGGTCTCCCTCTTCTTCTACCTCCTTGCTCTGTGACTTGCAGAATAGTCTTTGCAAGGCCTGATGATCTGGTGATGTGGCCATACCATTGGAGTTTCTGTTTCTTCACCACTGTGAGCAGGTCATCGTGTTGTCCAATGGCTCAATCAGCTGTGTTATTATAACTGCAGTCATTGGACAGTTTGAGGGCTGGCAATGGTATTAGAGGTATTTTTGCAAAGCCTAAAATGACCTCATCTTCAATCTATCATCTCTAAATAACACACGTTTGGACTTTACATCTATCGTAGTTTAGGGCCAAGGTCGCTTCAAAGTACCTATGCTAACCGACTTAGTACATCTCCAGTGACTTTGATGTGAGGTTGACGAAATGTGCTTAGGATGTCTGATATCCATCATACATCAAAGAATCAAGTTCAATATATAGTGTCATTTTATGACTAACATTTGATGACCCTGTGATTCATTTACTGATCATTTATGAGATATTATGGATCTTACTAAGTTTGGTTGTGATAGTTGCAATAGGTTCCGAGACATTAATCCACTTGCAAATTTTACATGTACAGATGGCAGACAGACGGACGAAGGAATACCAAACAAATTTTTTTTAATGTTTTCTTTGGACTCATCTTGCACCAATTTGCACAAAGCTGGAATTTTTTGTAACAATAAAAATATTTATAAAAATACATCATACATTGACTCACACAGAGAGACAATTATACCAATAAACTACCACACAAGCATACATAAGAAACAACATGAAATACACATCGTCTTTATCATGTTTATTTTTTAATCACTTCACTTACTTGATCACTTCACCAATATGGACTTGAATCACACACTCATCTTTTTACAATTCCCACTCTCAACTTATGTAAAAAGAAATAAGCACAAATAAAGGATGGAGGTTGGGATTTTGGTTTTCACCACACAAAACTTGCAAACTCCACCTAGTTTTTACATATACACATGA
Source organism: Oncomelania hupensis (assembly GCA_036898135.1). NCBI lineage: Eukaryota > Metazoa > Mollusca > Gastropoda > Littorinimorpha > Pomatiopsidae > Oncomelania > Oncomelania hupensis. The sequence continues at coordinate 16,331,843 of CM072516.1, forward strand.
ACATTCCATGAGATCCTCACATCATAGTCATGGGTGCTGAAAGTTAGAAATGTCAACTTGTCCAGCAAGTTTAGCAATGTAAATGCATTCAATGGTGCCTTCACATCATAGTGACATATATATATACACCAGGGTGGAGAACAACTGAATCAAGAAATCTCTGAAATCTAGCCGGGGCCCAGGGGCCAAGCCCCGGTATTCGCCCCCTGGAAGAAAATGAATTTATGCTATTTTGAAAGTAATTTAGGGACTCTCCTGAAAGCAAAAAGCACAAAGTAAACATGAATAGAAACAACAACAACCAAAAAAAAAGAATGTTTTATGCACATGTCTTTCAAAAAAGTTAAGAATCTTGATTTGTAGGCCTAACAAAGTTTGAGGTCCACCACTGTTACACACAAACTCCACATTTCAAATTTTACTGGGCACACGTTTGTCTATTTTTTACTATTTTAGCTGTAAACAGGCAAGAATTTTTATAATAATTTTAGAGATATTTAGGGGTACATTAGTAAAAACACTACATTTTAGGTATTAGTGACTAGTGTATAGATTTAAATGAAATAAAATGCAAAATGAACAGAAATAAATCTCTTTTGATTATCTACCTTTTTATACTTCTCTTGTCATGTCTTGTTTTTGATTACTCCATGTGTATACAATAAAAAAAAAGTTTTAAAAAGTCCAAACAAGCCCCCTCCTCTTCTTCACTTTCATGCCAGTCTGAAAGATCGTATGCATGCACACTACTGACACTAATTGTCTAATGACTAATCAGTCTAATGTCAGTACTCAGTACCGATCTCTTCCTCCGACTCCAAGTCCATTTCTCTCACTTTAATGTCTGATAAATGGAAGCCTGTAAACTCCCCTTCATCAGTCGAAGAATCCAAACCATCCATTTTAGACACACACACAAGAAAATTTGAAAAAAAAATCGAAAAAACGAACGCATCACAGAGAAAACTTGTGGAAATGCAGTCGAATGTTTTTACAACAGAATTTAACCGGAAGTCAATTTGTTACGTTGAAACGCCAATGGTAGTATGTCTGAAACGCGCACGATAGATCTAATCGTTTCGTTTTGCAAAGTATTCAATAATGGAGTTTATTTACCTTTGATTTGAGTTTGCATTGTTGTTAGGAGAGGTTTTGTATAACGTTGATAATTTTCGTTAGTCGATATTATTGGAGAATTCTCTGGATCTGCGTGTTTACTCTCGATAGAAATTTCCCGATGGATGTCGAAGTAAGAGAACGTTCCGGGTATGTGTAGAAATATGTATGACGTAAGTCAGTGATGACGATCTTTAATTCTGATTGATTGTAATGCGTCATTTCTAGAACGTCCTGTTGTCATCTCGATGAGAGAAAAAAATTATAAAATGCATGCCCTGTGTGTGGGTTGAGGAAGTTGTTGATAGTGAGTTGGAAAGTAAAAAGTTGAGAGTGGAAAAGAGATTGTATGCAGTTGTTGATGTGTGCTGAATAAAAGTGGAAAACTTCATACGTCGACTCTGTGACTTGTATGTTGATTGAACGGGTTGCGTGGATAAACGAATCTGAGCTACACTCATCAGTACTTCAGCATTGGGGCTGAATCAACTACTGATAAAACACCAACATCAAACGGAGTGTAACACAATTGCCGGAAGTCTCGCAATCTTTCAAACAACGCGAGAATATAACCACATGGTTGATACGGACGCTTTTGGACGTTTTGCCTGTTTAGACATTCGGCCGCTTTTGGCCGCTATGCCCAGTAAAGGGTAGCCCTCAGCTTCTCACACTCGGAACTCAATATTTTTTTCTCGGAAATGCAAATGCCTTCCGCGGAAATCCGCGGATAATTCTCCACCCTGATACACACACATAATATTCTGTTTTCACAACACAAAGCTTACTCAAATAATTATTTTGCACATGCCAACTAAACGCAACCATGCACACGCAACTACACACAAACATTATATGACAATTACTGTTGTAGAAGCAATGCGCATGGGCACTTCCACTGACCATTTATTATTATCACAGACATTGCACAGACCCCTTTGATAAGTGGGAAACATTTACACTGCCACTGATTGTATCAGCGTTTTCCCAGCTTCTTTGCCCTCTTCTTCACATGCTTTGCTATCTTGTCTTTTATCTTTTCTCGCCGTACCTCCTTCAAAGCATGTTTTCGTTCCTGAAAAATAAAAATGAGGGGTTAAACGTGTGTTTTAGTTTTTGAGAAACGGGTGGAAGGGAAGTTGGGGTGGAGAGGAGGCGTGGAGCAAATATATACATATTGCTGCACGAAACTAGGGTCAATTATACTATTAACAGGCATATGCTGTTTACACTCTCATCGGAAAGAGTAAGCACACTGCATTGCCTGAACCACAAAGGCATGTTATAGGAGCGCTAGGCTGTCATTAGGGCAGCATGAACCCCTGTCTGCATGTGTTGCATACACTCTCTCCGTTTGCTTAGCTGACATTGTTTGCTCACATGGCTAGCCCAGCCTCCCTTATTATCAAATTATTATTACATTTACTTGTCTCCTTACCTTTATAATAATTATATAACACAAAAATATGTTCCAATATATTTCCTAGTTAGAATATTACCTTTGTTTTAGCACCATGAATTTACACTGAACGTTTTGTCATCATATGACAATTGCACTGAGCTTGCTGCAGTAGCATACATAACAGTAGTATGCAAGACCCCAATCCTCATGCTACCATAAATTATTATGTCAAGCTTCTTGATCATAAAATTTCCAAATGATAAGCCAAATGCACAAACAAAAACCCCTCTTACCCTCCTCTCTTCAGCCGTTTCATTTCTTGGGCGTTTGCTGTCTTGCAATTTCTTTCCTTCTTCAGATTTGTTTTCCTCTTCACGTTCATCAATATCATCATCCATGCTCTCTGCACCTGAGAGATCATCTTCAGTGGTCTCCAAAGGTGGTTTGTCCTCGATATGCAATTTTTCCAACAGTCTGGGTACCTATGAAATTAAGTAATAAATATTGAGACAATTCGAAGTAGCTAACAAATTATCAAAACAAAATAAAACAAAAATAGTACAAAATGGCATGTCACAAGCGCATGTTTCATGTCATTATCTTTTTCTCTTACCCATCGTGCATTAAATTTGGAAGAAACACAGAAAAATTAAATTTCACAGGTCTCCATATATTATGAATTCAGCTAATTAATTGTCTCATACATAACCACTGATACCATCAAGTAAGACTACACTGAAAATATATATATATATAAATGAGATTTAATAAATTATAAAAAAGATTTACCTGTTGCGCACCAGTCAAATCATCGTTCATTCCAGTTAAAGTCTGGTAAAACATCTGCACAGTAAGAATTAAAATAAAATTAGTGATTAGACTATCAACATAAACCAATACACAAAACCTCACATCACTGAAGCAACGCATATGCATTGTCAGTAACAAAGAAAGCCCAATTTACTACACACTACCAACAGTAACTGTACAAAATCCAATCAACTACAATTGTACAAACTAGAGTTCAACTACAATGTTGTAAAAAAAACGGAGTATGCTACAAACCCACTAGAAAACCAATACACCTCAGTCTTCATTCTGGTAATCACCGATAAACTGAAAACCTTTGACGAATTACCCAAATAAAATAGAAGCTAAGAATGGAGGGAATGGTGAAGATGTTTTAATTCAATTTATAATAATAATAATAATAACTAGCATTTATAAAGCGCCTACCCTAAGGATCTAAGCGCTATACACGTACACTTTCTTACGCAAACACATATACACACTATACATATACTATAATTATAAGACAAGTTACTCTTTCACGCGTACATACTACTGCTGTGCAAATCAATATGACAAAAACATACTAAATTACTACTTAACCCCCCACCCCTCCAAACCCCTTTTACAACTACAGATACTGCTGAAAGATTTTGAGAAAAGATACGTTTTAAGGTTGGATTTGAACGATTCACAGGGGTAGAATGTCTAACATGAAAGGGGAGAGAATTCCATAGGTGAGGGCCGTGGACAGCAAAAGAGCGGAAACCATGAGATTTTCTTTTGTAACGGCCCTGACGGAGAAGACGACAGTCAGTGAATGAGCGAAGGGAACGAGATGAAGTGTAAAGGGAGACAAAGTCAGATAGATAAGAAGGAGCAGAACCGATGACAATTTTGTAGCAGATACAGGCAGTTTTATACTTAACACGTTCCGCGACAGGAAGCCAGTGTAGCTTAACAAGGAGAGGTGTGGAGGGTTGGCGATGATTTACTTTAAAGATAAGACGGGCAGCAGAGTTCTGAACTTTTTGAAGCAGAGAGAGGATAGAATCTGGACAGCCAATCTAGATAGAATACAGGAAGTAACCAAGGTCTTTGTGGCGTCTTCTGATAGAAATTTCCTAATTGAACTAATTCTCTTCAACTCAAAGTAGCAAACCCGACAGACTCTAGTGATAGGCTGTCTCATAGAGAGAGTAGAATCCATGATGAACCCCAGGTTTCTAGCGGAGTCAGAAAAAGAAATATCACAAGAACCAACAGTGATAGAGGTTGGCAGAGAAAGATCAGTGACAGAAGAGCAAGTGAAGAGAAGGGCCTCAGTCTTGTCATCATTTAATTTAAGCATGTTTGCATTCATCCAGGTTTTTATGTCAGTGGTGCAATTCTGAAGTGTTTGTATAACAGAGTGAATGTCTGCAGGCTTGCATGATTGCTGTAGTTGGGTGTCATCTGCAAATAATTGGTGGTTGACAGTATGCTGTTTTATGATTGTAGATAAGGGCGTGGTGTACATAATGAACAAGACAGGGCCTAAAACGGAACCCTGGGGCACACCATAGAGAAGCGGAGAAGGAACTGAAGAGGAATTATTGGCAGACACATACTGAGTACGGTCTTGGAGATAGGAAGTGAACCACCGAAGAGCTACTGAACGAACACCAAAAACAGTTTCAAGACGAGAAAGGAGAATAGAATGATCGATAGTATCGAAAGCAGCAGAGTTATCAAGAAGAAGTAGAATAGAGAGTTTGTCCTCATCCAGAGCAGTGAGAATGTCATTGACAATACGAAGCAGAACAGTTTCGGTGCTTCGGCCCGCTCGATACGCAGACTGAAAAGGGTTGTGTAAATTGTTAAGAGTCAAGGTGAGACAGTAGCTGATAGAGCACAACTTTCTCTAGAGTTTTTGATAGAAAGGGAAAGTTGGATACAGGTCTGAAGTTCTTTAACTCGTTTTTATCTAAGGAAGCTTTTTTAAACAAATATTTTAAACCCCTTACAAGGAATTATGACAGGCATTAAAAGATTGCTCAAATCAATCAATTAGCAGTAAGGGAAAAAAGAAAGGGGGGGGGGGGAGTTACAATAGTGTGGGGGGGAGTATGGGGAAAGGGAGGAGGAGGAAGGGGGTAAAATGATAAGGTAAGAAAACACAATAAAACCTTACCTCCTTTGTCTCGCCAGCAATCCGTTTCTCAAATTCTCTTTCATGGTTACGGATTTCATCCAATGCTCGTGGAAGGAACACATTTTTGAAAACCTAAAACCAGGAATCAGTTATTACTCAAACACATTTTTTTCTGGGAAGATGTTTTTGAATTTTACTTAATGTAATTACAAATAAATGAAGTATCAACAAGAACTAAATAATAAAGGAAACAACTACATATATATATATTTTTGATGCAGATCAGAATCATTGAAATCTTCAGCTGCCTTGGCTAGTCGGAGTTGGATCTCATTTTTCATCATATCTGCAAATGTAAAACAACTACACTGCGTCCGAGGTTAAGATTAAAATTGCGCTAACATTTATCACATGTAAAATTCACGCTGAGAGATGACTATCTGCTTATAATTTGCATACAGTGTGTGTGTTTAATAGCTGTAAAAATTGAAACTAAACTTTATGCCCAACTTTTTGAAAGGTTGCCCGCTATATACTACAGCAGCAAATCACATGAAAACAGTTGAGTAGGTAGGTCCACACCAATTTTAGAATTGAAATTATTTGAGTTGTTTTACTTGTATTTTGTTATATATGTTAAAATTAATGTGCATGCATAATTTGAGCCCAATATCTTCAATACTTTTTGAAATATTGACGTTTTTATATAGTGCTGTAACGGCGGCGACGGCCAAACGATCACCGTACTCTCATTTTGAGCACCCACTGAGAAACACTCTTGCTTTAGAAACAAATGATCATTCACTCATGCATTCTCCACAACATATAAAACACAAATAATAAACATTTGAATCAAAAGTAGTTTTTAATAATAAAACACAGTCCTCTAAAAAACCCAAAAAGAGCAAAATTTTTCTTTCCGAAACAGCTCAGGGGGGTATGTTTGACACCCTAGAAATACTAAACTAGGTGACTGAAGAGTCCAAAAACATAGATTTCTTTTCTTTATTACTTATTTAATAGGCCTAATTTTTTTTAACAGATATAAATGATTGCATTTTTAAATATAAGCTTGCAAACATGCTTGTGGAAGCTGTTTTTGGAGAATTAAAAGATGATACGGACCACTACATTTAAAAATGGGTGTATGCATTTTTAATATCTCGGCTTCCAATGAAGCTACAAAATTGTATAACATATCAAAATGTTAGAAATTAACTGAATAATTTTAATATGTACATTTCAAATCAATTTAGGCTTAAATTTGATTAATAAATTAAATAAAATAAATTTTGGTAACAAATTATGAAATTTGTACCCAAAAAAAAAAAAAAAAATCACTAAATGCCACAGAATTGTAAAATATATTAAACTGTTGGGAAAAATCAGAATTATATATACACACACAGTTAAGATGACTTTAAATAAATTAAAACTAAAGTTTAAAAAAAAGTTTTAAAACAATTATTTTTAAAAAAATGTTATTAATTTTAAAAAAAGTTCAGTCAGAAGAGATAAAAACAAGGAAGAGTGAAAAACTTTGCAAATTGATTTAACTATCCATGTCCACGTCTTTTTTCATTTCTGTATTTGTTGGTAAGAGGTAAAGAAGATGGCAATGAAGGTGGTCGTCCTCGCCCACTTCCCTCACCAGTTGAAAGAACATAGGCTTCAAGTCGGGCATAAGCAGAATCCTCTGCAGAGAAAAAGTATTTATGTATTTTGAATGGTTCATAAAATAATCTTTTACTGTCCAAGTAATTACCTCTTCATAAAGCTCAGCAAAATGTATACCACTGAAAATGACAACAAAATGAAAAGGTCAAGATAAAGCAGGCAAGGTAATATGGAAAATAAAAATCAACTGCAACTGGTATAAACCATTTTAATTCATCTGAAAATGTATTTTTTATTCTTTAATGCATGCATGATGGCTGATAAACCATTTCCATTGCTGATTAACAAAGAATAGCTTGACATTCAACCCTGAGGAAGGTTTTTAATAATAAAACCGAGAAATTTTAATTTATATAGATTGACTTCTGCCAAAGTATAAAAGTATAGGTTCAATTTTTAATTTATAAGATCTAATGAAAACCTGAAAAAAAATATTTATAATGCTACCATTACATCTATTACTACTAATATTAATCATTAGTTAACTTAAATTTTAATAAAACAAATTTCGAACACTTTAGTTGTACTTTCACTTTCCACAGGAAGTACTTAATTATTTTTCCCTACCGAAATAAACGCTTGAAAAAAATGATTTTTCTTTAGCTATTGCAGTAATAAAAAAGATAACATTAATTTAAATGGTATATCATTCATCTTTCCACTTGTTCTTCTTGTTGAATTTCAAAAATAGAACCGTAATTTTACAAAAATCGATCGCTACGAAGGACTCCGTTTCACTACTAGAACAAGTAGAAGCACTTGCTAAGAAATCGATCGTGTGACTGTGAGTCTAAAGCATATGACAACTTAACAAAATAAAAACATTTCAATTATCTTTAAAAGATTAGCGAATGACACACTAAAAACGAAAGAAAAAAGCACGTTACTTACCAAGAATAGGTCTGAGCTCGTCATAAACACAGACATGTTCCGCGTGGCTATTGCCGGTCACGGCCATGGTTTGAATAAAAATAACTCCCGGTCGAATTTTCTAAACGGGCACGTTTTAAACAAAGCTACAATAATAATTTTCGTATCCAATTAAAGGTAATGAACTTATCTATCAAAATATATAAGTTTTGTTAGGAAATTTTTTTAAAAAGCATCCAATATTTAGATTTTTCTCCAAACATGTACAGTTTTCTTGTAATTGAAGAGAATTAACTATGGAATTTTCCATCGAAACTTACACCGGAAGAAACCTTCGGGTTTCCCCGTTTCATTTGCATAAGCTATTTTTATCCACGAATGAACTAAGCGATCCCATCACGATTTCAACAAACGAGGTAAAATCTTCGTGCCTTCGCCGTTCGCGTAGTGACGCTTTCCGCGACCGATAAAATACCGAAATGTTACCGCATTCAAACCCTTTTAAAACAAATACTATTAACTTATTTACACAAACAAACAATACAGTTTTAAAGATGAAAGTTTGATCTTTATTTTCATATTAATTTTATTGCATAGATTTGCTTTATTGCGACACATTCTCTGTGCAAAAGTTGATGTTTTGTGATGATTTCTTGCATTAGCCAAGCTTACTAGTGGCAGTGGACCTACCTAAGTTGAGGCTAAAAAAAGAGAAAATTTAGTAGGGATTAGGAATGGAGGGCATTGATGGCGTGAAACACCTAGCCTGGAGGGTGGAGAGCAAAAGGGATAGGGGGAGGGGCGTTCCAAGGCATGCTAACCTGGAAAATGTTTAAAAAATGGATGCAAAATGGTGTAATCTGGGCAAGTAACAAGTGCCAAATTATAGTACTCTTCAGTCCTCTCTAGGATTGTGTTTTGACAAAGCTCTGACCACTGCTTCCTTCACACCGACATGTATAGATCACTATTGGAAATTTCACAAAAGGCCCGTAAAGGACAGCGAAAGATGGTTCTGTTAGGATGATCAGTCCTTCACAGCTCCGGTATTGAGGGCTCGAAGTTTTTTTGCCTAGTCTGATTGTGCATTTTATTGCCAACAGTATGAGAATAGGCCTAAAACCTATCTTCATGACCATCATTGGAGCTGAACCGCATGGTTTTGTGATTGCTCTTTGTGCTAATATTGCACTAAATCAAAGATTTTCAAACTGTATCAGGCTGTCACTCATCCTGAAATGCTAAAACGGGTGAAGGTGGGTGAGAACAGCAGTGGAGAGGAAAAGAAATACAGCTGAAAACAATTTATTTCTAGCCACAATCACCAGTTTATTCACTGGCATGTTCACAAACAATGACGCAATTTAGGGATTCTGGAAAAATCACGCTGATGTCAAAAAAGTAGAATGAATAGAGGTACAGACGCTCAACAGATCAACGCAGTAGCATGACAAACTTGCTCCAAGGTGTTATCGTGAATTAACGAAAAGGAGTATTGTATGCCTGTGGTATTTTCCGGGAAGAAGTTGAGGCAGCAGTGCAATCGCTGAAGAAAGGGAAGTCAGCGGGAGTGGACAACATACCCGCGAAACTGTAACAAGCAGGAGGAGAAGCGATGATTGACGCACTCACCATTATCTGTAATAAGATCTGGCAGAGTGGGGAGTGGCCTACACCATGGACCCAGTCGCTTGTCATCACTTCCCAAAAAAGGTAACCTCCAGGAGTGTGAAAATTACTGCATCATCAGCCATCCCAGCAAGGTCCTCCTGAAAATAATACTCAACAGGTTGAAACTCCAAGCTGAACAAATCATAGCTGAAGAACAAGCAGGATTCAGGGCAGGGCGAAGTACCACTGAACAGATTTTCAACCTCAGAATAATCTGTGAGAAATACCTACAGCACCAACAACATCTATATCATGTGTTCATAGACTTCAAGAAGGCGTTTGACCGAGTCTGGCATGCAGCTCTATGGGCAACAATGAAAGTGTACAACATCAGCCCTAAAATTATTGAAGTCATCAAAAGCCTGTACGACAAGGCTACCAGTGCAGTCCTCCATAACAGCGTCATCGGGAACTGGTTCAGAACAACAATCGGTGTGCGTCAAGGATGCCTACTCTCTCCAACACGCTTCAACATCTTCCTAGAGCGCATCATGTCAGATGCTCTTGCGGATCACGAAGTCACAGTCAGCATAGGGGGTAGAGCAATCTCCAATCTTCGTTTTGCGGATGACATTGATGGATTGGCTGGAGAGGAACAAGAACTTGAACAGCTGGTACAGAGGCTTAACACCACCTCCAGAGCTTATGGAATGGAAATAAGTGCAGAGAAGACCAAAATGATGACCAACAACACCAATGGCATCAACACGGACATCAAAGTCCAAGGCCAATCCCTCAACACAGTTCATAGCTTAAAATATTTAGGAGCCATTGTATCAGACAATGGGTCCCGAAAGGAAGTCCTCTCCAGGATCGCACAAACAACTGCTGCCCTGACAAGGTTGAAGCCCATTTGGAAAGACAGGACCATCAGTCTACATTCCACATTCCCAGTCTACATTGCTGCTCCCTTGCCATCTCCATCTTCCTATATGCTTGAGAAGCATGGACCCTTACACTGACAGCAGATCTACAACGAAGAATAAAAAGCATGGAGATGAGGTGCTACAGAAGACTTCTGGGTATTTCCTATACCCAACACATCACCAACGACGAAGTCCGACAGACCATTACACAAGCCATTGGACAAAACGATGACCTACTCACAGTGGTGAAGAAACGGAAAATCCGATGGTATGGCCACTTGAGATCATCAGGCCTTGCAAAGACCATTCTGCAAGGCACAGTGCAAGGAGGAAGAAGAAGAGGGAGACCGAAAAAGAGGTGGGAGGACAACATTCGAGAATGGATTGGTTTGACACTGAGCGAAGCCATCAGGGCAGCTGAGGACAGAGAAAGATGGAGTATGCTGGTTAAACGATCATCTGTGGTGCCCCTACGACCTTCGGGTTACGGGGCAGAATAGGATAGGATAGGTAATGACTATATCAAAAAGGACACTTAGCTAGCCTTATGAGTGACATTAATGAGAAAATTTAATGTCCCGTTTGTGCTTATTTGCAAGTTTTGACCTTAATAATGTGGAAAAATGCATAAAATCATCCTTATCTAAGATAAAAAATGTGGAACTATGATATCAGACTCACACTAAGCAGACAGTCAACCCAGCAACTAGCCAACAAGCTTCAACACTAAGAGTTACCTCCTGCTCGACTTTGTCTTCTTCGGTGAGCCCTGTGTAGCTTCTCGATGTTGCTTTATGCATGGCAGCGTCCAATACTGTGTCCATGTTGTCGTCATTGATGGTCGGGTCGGTGACAAAGTCAAACAAGTCCTTCACGGTCATCGTAGCCACACCTCTGCTCTGAAAAAATTCTGTGCCACACACCACACAGTCAATTTACTTGCAAATGTTTGCTTGCCAGATAAAACAAAAATTGAGTTAAAAAGTCCAACAATTTCTGTAAAGTATCAAACACAGGAGATATAGTACCGAGCTTCCATGACCCCCCCCCTCCCCCAACGTCACAGGTGCACTCTAGGTTTCCCCATGAATTTAACAATCAATTAACTGTTAGCACTTGTAATCATACTGCTTCAAAAAGTCTCGTGATAATTTCATGCGCAGTGAGGGGAACAGCTTCCATACCTTCCATTGTGATGCTTAAAATATTACCCACAGTAATTAGCAAGTATGGCCAAAATAAATTACATAAATGAAAGCGATTTTATAATTAATAAATTTATATAATAAATTAAATAAGTTTTATAACATTATTATAATAACCAGACATGAATGTTGAAAATTTTTTAGGCAAACATATTTTTTAATGGCCCTGCAGAACGTTCTTGCTTCGATCAAAATAAGTGAAAATAAAAGATGGGTGAACGAGTTTGAAACCCCTATCTATCCATGCATATAATCTCATCAAAATACATTCAGTAGAAGCAACAGCAACACCTAATAATAATAAAAATAACAAAACAATGCAGAATTAATTATTTTTTGTATCTCAAGCAATGAATATGGCAAGCATTTGTTGCTGTCATGTCAGATTATGGTTTTCTTCACAGATCTCAGAATTGGATTGTTTCATAAATCATCATCCATGGCAGCTGGGGCTTTCTCAAAGATGGAGAACATGCACAGAGGGTCTAGTCCATCTCCACAGGACACTGACTAGTTCACATTACTCAACAACAATTTTCAAGCAGATAATACAAAAGCTGGGGCAGAGTTACCAACCTGTGATATTTGTGCAGTCTGTACGCAAGAAGTCCATAGCATGTGGATGGTTGAACTCAACAGATTGTGACACATCAATGATGACTGCCTTTCCAGCATGGTACCTAAAGATTATCAGAAGAAAAATAAATAAATAACAAAAAAATAAGCATATATATAATCCTTTATAATTTGCAACTAATGATGCTGCGGCATCATTTTCTCGTTCATACAACTGCCACGCTCTTTCATGCACAAACACAATTTTCAGTGAAATGTCTTCATTACCTTCGTCAATAATTTTTTTCATTATAATTTAATGTACCACTTCAAATAAAGACATAATGCTCCACACTCTCAAAATACGAGTTTGGCATTGGATCTACCTTCATCCTTTTTTTGTGTTCATGCAGCGGCAAAGCTCTTTTCATGCACAAACAAAATCTTCATCAACTGCATTATTAGTATAACAAATTCAGAACAGTATCACGCGCAGTGGATAAAGTACCAAGCTTCTATTCCACCAAGTCGCAGGAGCAGTTCAGGCTTCCCTATCCATTCAACAATCAATTGTCTGTGAGCACTGGCCATCTTACTGCTTCAAACAGTCTGGTTATTATTTCATGCACAGCTAGTGAGTGGCACAGCTGCTAAAATTTTTACTGAGGTGTTCAAAATATCACCCACAGTAATATACTAATAAGCATTGTTCTTAAATGGCTTAAACCATAAACAAGTGAGCTACTTCCTGTCTTTGAGAACAAGCAGTTTGAACTTATGGGTGAATGCATATGCTGGTATATGAACCTATGAAATTGCATAATCCTATCGGGAACCCTCTTTGAGGCAAATTCATCAGTTCCAGACCAGAATTGTCTTGAATCGACTTTCAAACAACAAAACATGTTAACCAGATGCTTTTTTCCTACGAACTAGCTCCCGGTCTTGCAAATATTATGCTTAATGGCGATCGTTTTGTGGGATTCTGATGTATTTTATTATTTTTTTAAATTTATTTATCATTCTCATATAGCTCTTTAAAAATAAATCAATGAATATAAAAACTAAATCAATGAATATAAAAACTGTAACACTCAGTAGTTCGGCCAGTCATCCGCATGCCTTGATCCACTTCAACCATCAATCAAGATAATAATTATACTTTCCAGGCTTGAATACACTTTAATCCCTGTACAACTTTCAGGATATCTAAAGTCAGTTGTTCATGTTCCCCATGCATGACGCTTTACTGCCTGCATCTTTTGCACAAGGCAGAATATAACCCCAGTCGCCAAATTTGTTCTACAAACCAATAGAGGTAACTTTAACAAGCTAGGACTAGGCCTATCTAAGGAATAGACCTATAGGCATGTATGTTCAAAATAAATATATATGAATAAAAATTATGAAAAATAAATAAATAATATAAAAATAATTATTATAATAACTAGGCATAGACCTTCAAAAATACCAATCATCATGCTCCCTACTTTGCTCTCAATCATTTTTAATGCAGGTGTACTTGCAGGGTGTAGACTATCTATTCTGATTCCAGCATGCACAAAATTTCATCAAAATACATTCAGCATAAGCAATAGCAAAACCTGATGTGTTAATAATATTTACTAACAAAACAAAGCAGAATTCATTCATTTTGTATCTCACCCAATGAATATGGCAAGCTCGGTTGCTGTAACCTAATTTATATGTCATGTCAGATTATGGTTTTCTACACAGATCTCAGAATTGGATTGTTTCAATCATCATCCATGACAGTTGGGGCTGCAAAGAACAGGAACAGGGTCTGTCTTCAAAGGAGGCTGATTAGTTTTTATCATTTGTGGCACAACAATAAGTAATCTTTGTTAGGTACAGTGTAGATCAAATACATTCAACAAGCTCAGGTCATGGACATAGTCTGAAAATTACATAAATTCTGAATACAGCTGATTTTCATTATACAAACAAATAGTTTATCAAAGTAAATTACATTACATTACATAATTGTTGCTTTAGGTCAAGCGGACTCTTCCGAGCCAAATCAGGACCGGACAACCCCCAATCCGCATAAAAGATCTGCTGAAACAACCCTAGTGGGAAAACTGAATGCCCTCCACCAGCCAGTCACTTTACAATAAAGACATCCCACGCAGGGGACGCTGAGGCTGCACTCTAATTTATCGAACCCCCGTTTACAAAAACAAAATAGAATACAAACATCATTATAAATTATCAACAAAACATATACATATAAAATGCCTACATTGCTAAATAATAACATCATAGGAAGCCCTAGTGACCACCTGGCAGAAAGCGTCCAATATTCCCAAGCTGATCCAACAGACCTCATACACAAACAAGTTGTCCCGGAAGAGTTTTCAAGAAAAAAGGTAGGCGACTGGTCCAGCGAAGAAGAAGATAGTATAGCAGATTGATAGAACAGAGCCGGACTGAGAAAGAGCAAATGAGAAAGACAGCGACAGTGGGAATTTAAAGCACTAAATTTCCAGAAAGTGGGGATACTATTTATATACTGAAACCCCCGGCACCCCAACGGGGGTATCAAAGTAAATAAGCAAATAGAGAAAACAACTCACAAAATATTGAATTCGGACAGATCGGCATGAATGAGATGACACACATGGTACAATTTTCTCATGTCCAATATCAAATCCAGGTACAGCTCTCGCAGCTTGTCATCTGACAATGTGGCATCTTTTAGCCTAGGGGCTGCACTGGAGAAAAGACAAATACAAAACCCATGAAAAATACAAAACGAGATGTACAGCACATGTCCTAGTGACAAGATTATTAAGTTATCTCCATACCTTTTAATAATATCTGCTTCTAATATCTGCTGATCAAAAACAAAAGGCTGTGGTTAATTAACAATTACTAAAAATAATTAAGTTAATCAACTGCAAAGGTACCTATAATTAAACTGTTAGAAATGTCTGGCCCCTTTACTATCCATTCTGTCCTTGCTAGCGACAGCGGTCCCTGTAAGGCCATGGTTTTGCTGTTGCATGCTTCCTCAACGTACCTGTCACTTAGACGACAGGTAACAGACAAGGGTTGGGATGTGTCCTGGTTTCACCCCTAGCATGCCAATAATAATAAAAGTAAACATAATAATAATGCATAGCATTTTTTTTAAGACTATATCGAAACAATTGGTCAACGATGCTGACTATGATCACAACTTCCTGGGCTGTACTATTTCACATCTACATTATCACACACACTGGTGAACAAAATGAGGAATGCCAAAAATGTTAAAATGAAAACACATGTGTGCAGAAATACATATAAATCGCATTATGTAATCCAAAATATCAGCATCAGAAGATGTACGTAACACAAAAAACAAACAAAAAATTTCACTATGGAACCACACAGAAAATGTAAATAACATACGCTCCAGTCTCGGAACCAATGAAACTCATCAGTAATAAATGACCTTTCAGCAGAAGGGGCTTTGGACATGGAATACCAGACTGGTAAATTCTGAAAATAAAGAAAATACATGAAGTAGATTTCAGTTTTAATTCATTAGTTAAATATAGTTCACAGGGCTATAATTATGGTGTTATTTTTCATCAGCTGTTTGACCTTTTTCAACCTACGCCTCTAACACAGTTGCCAATTACAGTATTTGTATTACATGTGTGTTTAAAAAAAAAAAAAAACACATACATTTTTTCTTAATATCACAATTACAAAAGTTGTCAAGCTCTCATCAGTTAATTAAATCATAATTCTTGCCAAAGCAAAAAAAAAAAAAAGGAATTTGAAATCATATTGTCATCACGCAGAGAAGACAGCATTGAAAAAAAAAGATAATTAAAATAAATATATTTTTAGTTACAACAGGGTATACCATTTTTTTTCAACAAGAACTTGCCCCGGGTAAGCAACATGTCATCTTTTACTTCCCATCTCACAAAATTACTTTCCTGCACAAAAATGTACTTGCCCAAATAGTGAAAGCAAAAAACTAAAAAAGAAAACAGAAATAGGTCATCTTACAGTAAAATGAGAAAAAATGCGCGCTGTTATTGCATGTTTGAACAATTCATCAATCAAATATACTGCAATATATCTCCCGGCTATTGATAAAAGGAGCACTGTCATTGGCTGAAGTTTGAACAATTGACCAATAAAATCTGCTGTAACACATCAGAATAGAGTGCGACATCAAAATTCCAAACAAGCGTATTACGGCTCTTACGCAGATAAAAATAAACATGATTCTGCGCCGATGATCAAGGTGTTTTACTTTCACAGCTTTTAACTTACCGCCGGTCAAGTGACTTTCATGAGTTGTCTTTCCCGGCAACTTTTTTACTTGCGCCGGGAACCAGGAAATGGGATTTGGTATCCTATCCCATCCCGTAGCTCGAGGTCGTAGGGGCACCACAGATGATCATTTAACCAGTGTACTCCATCTTTCCCTGTCCTCAGCAACCCTGATTGTTTCGCTCAGTGTCAAACCAGTCCATTCTCGAATGTTGTCCTCCCACCTCTTTTTCTGTCTCCCTCTTCTTCTACCTCCTTGCACTGTGCCTTGCAGGATGGTCTTTGCAAGACCTGATGATCTGGTGATGTGGCCCGTTTCCGTTTTTTCACCACTGTGAGCAGGTCCCTAAAACGTTCCATTGATAGTGGTCCATCTCGTGGGCAAGTTCTTATAATTTTCCATCCGCATTTAGGGTCCTGACATTCCAGGTTCCCATGACGATTTTATTTCTGGTTCGGATCTTGCTAAGTTGTCCATCAGTAGCACACTTATCGCCTCCGTCCTGGTGGCCAACGAAAGGCGCGGTCCTTGTTGACCCGGCCGACGACCGATCCGGTATGGAGTAAATGATTTTATTCATCATGCAGTGTGTCTTGGGCAAGAAAGACCTGGCAGGGCCCAATCCTCGGGATTTGGTAGTCCCTGTACAACCCATGTCTTGCGTAGGACAAACCAGTGCTTTTCAGTGTAATGGTTTCTTTTTATTATAACTAGTTTTGTACTTTGGAACTTTGTCCTTTTATAAAACAAACAATGCAACAGTCAATATTAAATTAGGCTCCTAGCCCAAGGGTGGGCTGTATAGCCAGACAAGGGATAAATGGGGATAGGGATACACAATATAAAACAGCAAGAACGGAACTATATTAATACAACATAAACATAAAAAAAGACAATAGCACCACAGATGATTGTTTAACCAGCGTACTCCATCTTTCCGTCCTCAGCAACCCTGATTGTTTCGCTCAGTGTCAAACCAGTCCATTCTCGAATGTTGTCCTCCCACCTCTTTTTCGGTCTCCCTCTTCTTCGAGTTTATAAAATCAATTTTATAAAAGTGACATAATAAGCCATGAAGGGTTTTTGTACAGGAGGGACAAAACAAAATTACATACTGAGCAGTTGTTTGTGTCCTTGATGTTTGGTTTGGGATAAAACAAATTAAAAATAATAACAAATGTCTAAGTATGTTCATCATGTTATCTTACTGGCAAAGATGACAATAAATATCTTTTAGAAAGTCAAATGTTGGATTAATAAATTGGCTTGATTTTGTACAAGACTTTTGTGTGTGCTTGGTAGAAATTTGGCTGAAATTCAACGGTTGGACAAGAATAAATGAAATGTAATTTTTAATTCATTTTGGCTTGTAATTTATTTAATCAGCAGTCGCTACATATTCTTGTGTGTGTTTTCAGCTGTTGCAAGTTGTTTGGTGGATTTGGCTGAAATGTTAGGTGAACGGTTGTACAAAAATAAGCCTAGCGGTGTGGTGATGTGGCTGTTATGACAATCGCTCGTTTATTACAATCGCTTTCATGTAGTCGCTGTTGTGACAGTTGCACTTTGAAACACTCCATATTGTGTAGTCGATCAACTGACGGTCGCTATAATGAACCTGATCCATGAAAAGACAGCTAAAAAACTTTTTTTAAACTCGTACATACCTCGTAATTATGCACTCAACGAAACATACACACACGACAAGCGCATAAAGATGCCAGATAGAACAAAAACAACAGTCATTATAAAAATAAAATAACAACCATAAGAATGCAAAAACAGTAAACCACACACACATGACCACCAAACAGTATTGATGCACTTGACTTGGAAAAAAACCCAATGCTGTACTACTCAAAAAAGCGATAATATGATTCCATTAAAACGACTTAAATTCATTAGTTTGCTTTTCGACTTAGAAGTAAAGAGTTTGTTTTTAAGATCAGGATTATTAGATTAATTTTAGTATTGATAGTTTATTGATGTGATTAAGAAAAAGGACCATCTGCCAGTGAAAAGGGTTGTTCAACAAGTGGTATGTGTTTTTGTGTATGTAGACCAAGAAAACACATGTCACAATGAGGATGATGACCACCCTCATTATCGGCATACATGGTCACACTGTTGAGTGATGAGCTAGGTCATCAAAAGCCATCCATTCAAATTATGTGACAAATCAAAAACTGCAAAATAAAGCCTATGATCTTTGGTGTTTCTGTCCCCTAACAAAATAACAATGCAATAAAAAAAATAGTAGCAATTGTTAATAACCCAGAACTAAAAACTAACATACCTATTAAAAATACAATTAACTCATTTATATAAGCAGTTCCCATCAGAAAATGAATTCCTCATTCTTGCATAGCAAAAAATAGGCGTTGGATCTCATTTTATCATCATATAGGAACCATTTCAGAAGAATAACACCATGATTATGACCATATAAAGCATCAGAAGTTGTCATACATGATCATTTATTAATAACTTTGGAAAAAGTAAAAATATATGAAAATGTGTAATTTGTGGAGTAACACTTTCGGACCCCGTGATCCTGAATTTCATACGATAGCATTTTGTCAACCGATAATGCTCAAGCTCTCATGGGGATACCCACATGAAGTTTAGATTGGGTAGCTGCAATAGGTTCAGAGTAATTAACAACGTTAGACGTTTTCCTACACAGGTGGGCAGACAATTTCCACTGACATCTTTTTGGACTATTTTGTGACTCATCTAATGGCGTAATGCAGATTTGACAAAAAAATCTAAAGAATTTATATTTTGAGGTCATTACACAGACTCAACACGGCAGCACACATGTGAGTCAAAAATAGCAAATGTTTAACAAACCCGTAATCTTTCGGTTGTTCGGGAATGGGGCATTGGAGACCTCATCTTTCTCTAAGCCAGCTTAATGAGGGCGATACCTTATCTCCTCTACTTCAATGCTTTACCTTCCCCGGTTGTAAACAGATCCAGGTACCAAATAAAAGCTGGGTGGACTGGGGTGTTTCATACGCTTGATTAAATCTTTTTGTGTTGTTTGATGGTTGCTTTCAAAGCTTGGTCACCAATCCATATACTAACCACGCCTGACATTGCTTAACATAAAACATTGCAAGCGTGGGCCCAAACCACTACTACGCTTCTACATGCCCTAAACTAACTAGAACTTAAACCACTACGCTTCTACATGCCCCAAACTAATTAAAACTAAGTTACACATACTGAAAGTACCAATGACTCATTTTTGTAAGCAGTTCCCATCAGAAAAGGAATTCCTCATTCCTGTGTGAACAAGAAATAGGAGTTGGATCTCATTTTATCATCCTTTGGGAATCTGCTTCAGAAGAATAACTTCATTATTATGTCCTTTTCCATAATCATATGTTAGGAATGTCTTAATTCAAACTTTCATTTGGTACCAAGAAGAAGACTAACTATTTTAAAGACTTGTCTTTGATCAAAATTATTGAGTGCCACTAATATCAAGCACATTCCCTCATGTGCTCACAATTCAAATATCCAAAAGTTGGCATGTTCGCTGAAGCAGTTGTTTAGATTTGATCCATGTGTATTGTGCACAGATCCATATGTAATATGCACAGATCCGTATGTAATGTGCACAGATAAGATTTACAATACCACCAACTACACACACACAATCATTCAAGGCCTACCTTGTGAGATTCTTGATTTCTTTTTCAGCCCAGGTCCTCACCATTTTCCTTGGGTTTGACTTGCAGAAGCCTCGATGATACCTACAAACAAAATAGTAAATAAATATATGTGAATTAGCTCACTTCAAGAATTAATTATTTATAAAAGAGAATTGGAACTTTAAAAAAAAAATACTTCAAACATTTTGAAGCATACATGGTGGTTATAAAGACCCAGTATACTACAACAAAACATTCACCTTAAAGATCAAAGGCATATTATTTAAAGTACTGCTTTAGTTCTTGAAAATATAGAAAAGACTTAGGTAAAACAAATATTCAGCTCACCTCCAGTCTCCCTCCACATATTTCGTTCTTTGTTTGAAAGAAAGAATGGATGTCTTGTAGACCTGCCAACCGAAAATACACTCAATGAAATAATACTTTATAGAAAATAAATTCACTGAAATAATACTTTATTTGCTTACAAGGGTTGTGTTAACAATTTCAGGCATACAAGAAAACCATGTCTACTGGTCCAAAAATTTGCCTTCAAGGTCAATGGAGTGGGTGTCGAATAAAACAACATTCAATTTTCACGAACTTCAAAGTGACACCTAATTTATAAACAAACAACTACATTTGTAACAAAATGCTATGTAGTCATGCCAAGAATTGTGAACGTGTTCCGTATCCAACCATCCCTGCACTCATCTCCGAAATCCGCCCAGCCACTCACCAACCGTCTTTCTATGGCAGGAGAAATGATCTTTACTACCCAATTTGAACTAACCTTGAGAGCAAAATACTGTGTTCCAGTTTCTGTCTCTAACTCAGCCCGGAAAACGTTGGCCTCCTTGCCCATACTGATGGAGCCGGTGAGCACGTCAAACAGTCCCTTCCCCACCAGTTTGCTGATGATGACTCGTGTACGTTCATCCAACACCTGGCTGACAGTTGCACGATCCGCCTTGTCTTTAATACGTGCGCTGTAAGAGAGAGGAGGAAAACATTTAGGTGAGGTTAAATATAGAGCAATACAACACAATGCAAAAGAGAGGTCATGTCAAAAACGGAGTGAGTAATAGACTTTGCACAGATTGGGGTTTTTTTGTCTGCAAATACTAGAAATAGAATAAAATATACTCACATGATCTAACTTAAAAAATAAAATAATGTATAGCATACTATTAATAAATAAATAAATGTAGGGCATGCATAATCGGCACTTTTTAAAAAAAGTGTGAGTATGCGTTTTTTGCTATTTTTAACTAGAAAGGCAAATCCTATATGAATCACATGCTCCTTATGGAGCTTGCAATATTCTGCATAAAAATAGGTTTCCAGAAAATCTGAAACAGTGGCACATGTAAAGTAATATTAACTTTGATCTTGATCTCCGACTCCAAATGGACACTATTGTACGATCAAAAAAATCCAGCAAAGGTTGTGTTATCCAAAAATTAGTAACATTGGGAAGTCGACCTTCAATGACTTGACGTGATCTCTGATGTCATGACTTTCATAAATTCCGGTGGGCAATCTTAGTAAATCTGAGCTCCGAGGTTTGAGGGACATATTCATAGAAACTATGGGAAAATCTGACTAAGGGTAAGTCAAACATTCCTACTTCAAAGAAATCAATGTATGCAAGTGATTTTAAAAAGAAGCAACATACCCTGTCTTTCCACCACCCAAGTCCACTGAAACAAAAATATTTTTATTTTTATTTTTTATAAAAATTACTACACAAACGTTAGAAAACCTGCCCAAATTTTTAACCCATGCTAAGTTTTTTGGCAGCCCTGATTCGGCATTTAGCAGTCTGTTGCACCCTATAAACATTAATGAGCTAATCTCAGTTTTTTGGGGGTTACTGTTAAAAATTACAAGTATCACCAAGAAGCTCAGTTGTTTTGATTGTTAACTAGAAGGGGCAAAGCCCATATGAGTCTTAAACTCCTTACGGAACTCGCAATACTTAACATAAAAATGAGTGTCCGGAAAAAACAAAATGAAACTGTAGCGTTAAAATGCAAATACCGACTTTGGTCTTTCTATGCTATTGACCTTAGAATCACGTGATGTACGTGACCTCCCATGCATGTCTGATCAAACAACACATGTTGTTGCACACTATTGGTTAGATTTACAGCCATTTCACTGTACGATAACAAATTGTTTGTATGTTTTTCTTAGGTCTAAAGTGCTTGTCCTCCAGTGACCTTAGAGTGAGTTTGAGCAAATCTGTATACTATGTGAGTCTCATTGTTATCTATCATGCATCAAAGAATCATAAGTTGTCATTTTTAAAAAAAACTAATATTTGTTGATCTTGTGACCTTGACGAGAAGACATTTATTCACTGATCATTTATGAGATATGGAGAGAGTGAGTTTGAGAGAAAGTGATTGTGAAACAGAGAGAGAGTGGAGGGGCAGGAAAGATAGAGGATGAAACATAGGAACTTACAGAAGTCAAAGTTGGAGAAGTTCTGGCCCAACACTTTCTTTCGTGGTTGTAGACTGGAGGATCCTGATACAGGCTGCACAAACACAC
The DNA here is from genome assembly GCA_036898135.1 of Oncomelania hupensis. Taxonomy (NCBI): domain Eukaryota; kingdom Metazoa; phylum Mollusca; class Gastropoda; order Littorinimorpha; family Pomatiopsidae; genus Oncomelania; species Oncomelania hupensis. The sequence continues at coordinate 16,354,649 of CM072516.1, forward strand.
AAAATAAAACTGAATATATTTACTTTAAGTCAAGTGCACAACCTGACAACTCACCTATGGCTATGCATACACATTTACAATGAATAAACATGCAAACAAATCATTAAATGAACAGAGAGAAATAGCAAAACTATGCCTATCCTATCCCGTAATTCGGAGGTCGTAGGGGCACCACAGATGATCGTTTAACCAGCGTACTCCATTTTTCTCTGTCCTCAGCAACCCTGAGTGTCAAACCAATCCATTCTTGAATGTTGTCCTCCCACCTCTTTTTCGGTCTCCCTCTTCTTCCATCTCCTTATACTGTGCCTTGCAGGATGGTCTTTGTGTAAGACCTGATGATCTGGTGACGTGGCCATACCATAGGAGTTTCCGTTTTTTCACCACTGTCAGCAGGTCATCATTTGTTGTCCAATGGCTTGTGTGATGGTCTGTCGGACTTCGTCGTTGGTGCTGGGTATAGGAAATTCCCAAAAGTCTTCTGTAGCACATCATCTCCATGCTTTGTTAGGTACCGGCAGGCTATGTCTTGAACTGTAAGACTAACGCTTCAGCAGCTGTTTTTCAGTTGCATTCCCACGAATGTTATGACACAATTTGTGCATGCACTACCACATTAATTGTACTGCAAAAAAAGTTGAAGTTTTACCCTTTCCAATGATGTATTTATGTTTGCTGTATGTTGAA